>JAMKQA010043951.1:0-17833 GCA_024699735.1 Posidonia australis | reverse complement strand
ACCCCCCCCCCCCCCCCCTCTAGAGAAGCATTAGTATCCTACAAATGGGACAAAACTCGAATCTCCTCCACACTTAACAAAGACACGAGAAAAGGAAATAAAAAGCTGTTCCTGGAGGCCAGGAATTAGCGACTCGGGACTCCTCCGGACATAAGGGAGTCGCAAGAATGGGACAAAACATGAATCTCCTCCAAACCTAAAGGAGATACTATAAAAAGGAACAACGAGCTGTTTTAGGAGGCCCGGAATCTGCGACTCGGTACTCGTCTAGACTTAATGGAGTCGCGAGAAAGGGACAAAACTCGAATGTCCACCGGAACTAAAGGAGATACGTGAAAAAGGGACAAAGAGCAGTTCTGGGAGGCAAGGAATCAGCGACTCGAGACTCCTCTAGACTTAAAGGTGTCGCGAGAAAGGGACAAAACTCGAATCTCCTCCGGACCTAAAGGAGATACGTAAAAATGGGGCAAAGTGCTGTTCATGGAGGCTAGGAATCAGTGACTCGATACTCCTCTGGACTAAAAGGAGTCACGAGAAAGGGACAAAAGCTCGAATCTCCTGCTGACCTAAAGGAGACACAAGAAAAAGGAAATAAAGAGCTATTCCTTGAGGCCTGGAATCTATGACTCAGGACTGCTCTAGACAAAAAGGAATCACGATAAAGGGAAAAAACTCGAATCTCCTCTAGACCTAAAGGAGACACGAGAAAAAGGGACAAAGAGCTAATCCTCGAGGACAGGAATCAGTGACTCGGGATTCCACCGGACTTAAAGGAGTCGCAAGAAAGTGACAAAACTCGAATCTCCTCTGGACCTACAGGAGATACGGGAAAAAATGATGAAGGGCAGTTCCTGGAGGCCAGGAATCAGCGACTCGGTACTCCTCTAGACTTAAAGGAGTCACGAGAAAAGGGACAAATGCTCGAATCTCCTCTAGACCTAAAGGAGACACGAGAGAAAGGAAATAAATAGCTATTCTTGGAGGCCAGGAATCTGTGGCTCAGTACACCTCTGGACTTAAAGGAGTCACGAGAAAGTGACAAAAGTCGAATCTCCTCCAGACCTAAAGGAGACACAAGTAAAAGGAGCAAAGGGCAGTTCCAAGAGGCCAGGAATCAGCGACTCGGGAATCCTCTAGACATAAAGGAGTCATGAGAAAGGGACAAAACTAGAATCTCCTTCTGACATAAAGGTGACACGCGAAAATGGATTAAAAAGTTGTTCCTGGAGGCTAGGAATTAGCGACATGGCACTCCTCCAACATAAAGGTGTCGTGAGAAAGGGACAAAACACGAATCTCCTCTAGAACTAATGGAGATACGAGAAAATGGGACAAAGGGCTTTTCCTGGAGGCTAGGAATCTGTGACTCGGGACTCCTCTAGAGATAATGGAGTCGTGAGAGAGGGACAAAAACTAAAATATCCACCAGTCCTAATGGAGATACGAGAAAAAGGGACAAAGAGCTATTCCTGGAGGCCAAGAATGAGCAACTCGTTACACCTCTGGACTTAACGGAGTCACGGGAAAGGGACAAAAGTTCGAATCACCTCCAGACCTAAAGGAGACACGAGAACAAGGAAATAAAGAGCTATTCCTGGAGGCCAGGAATATGTGACTCAGGACTCATCTGGACTTAAAGGAGTCGCGAGAAAGGGACAAAACTCGAATCTCCTATGGACCTAAAGGTGACACGAGAAAAAGGGACAAAGTGTAGTTCCTAGAGGCCTGGAATCAGCGACTCGGGACTCCTCTGGACTTAAAGGAGTCGCGAGAACGGGACAAAACTCGGATCTCCTATGGACATAAAGGAGACACGAGAAAAGGGATAAAGTGCTATTCTTAGAGGCAAGGAATCAACGACTCGGGACACCTCTGGACTTAAAGGTGTCACGGGAAAGGGACAAAACTCAAATCTCCTCCGGACGTAAAGGAGACACAAGAAAAAGGAATAAAGAGCTATTCCTGGTGGAGAGGAATCAACGACTCAAGACTCCACTAGACATAATGGAGTCGCGAGAATGGGACAAAACTTGAATCTCCTTCGGAATTATAGGAGACACGGGAAAAGGTATCATAGAACTGTTCCTAGAGGCCTGGAATCAGTGATGTAGGACTCCTCTAGAGTTAAAGGAGCCACGAGAAAGGGACGAAACTCGAATCTCCTCCATGCTTAAAGGAGACACGAGAAAAAGAAATAAAAAGCTTTTCCTGGAGGCCAGGAATCAGCGACTCGGGACTCCTCCAGACAAAAGTGAATCGTAAGAATGGGACGAAACATGACTCTCCTCTGGACATAAAGGAGATACTAGAAAAAGGGACAACGAGCTGTTTTGGGAGGCCCGAAATCTGCGACTCGGGACTCCTCTAGACTTAAAGGAGTCGCGAGAAAGGGACAAAACTCGAATCTCCTCTGGAACTAAAGGAGATACGTGAAAAAGGGACAAAGAATAGTTCCGGGAGGCAAGGAATCAACGACTCAGGACTCCTCCAGACTTAAAGGTGTCGCCAGAATGGGACTAAAACTCGAATCTCCTCCTGACCTAAATGAGATACGTGAAAATGGGGCAAAGTGCTATTCCTGGAGGCCAGGAATCAGTGACTCGGTACTCCTCTGGACTAAAAGAAGTCATGAGAAAGGGACAAAAGCACGAATCACCTGCGGACCTAAAGGAGACATGAGAAAAAGGAAATAAAGAGCTATTCCTTGAGGCCAGGAATCTGTGACTCAGGACTCCACTGGACAAAAAGGAGTCATGATAAAGGGACAAAACTCGAATCTCCTCTAGACCTAAAGGAGGCACAAGAAAAAGGGGCAAAGAGTTGTTCCTAGAGGACAGGAATCAGTGACTCGGGACTCCACTGGACATAAAGGAGTCGCGAGAAATAGACAAAACTCGAATCTCCTCCGGACCTAAAGGAGATACGGGAAAAAGTGACGAAGGGCAGTTCCTGGAGGCCAGGAATCAGCGACTCGGTACTCCTCTAGACTTAAAGGAGTCACGAGAAAATGAACAAATGCTCGAATCTCCTCCGGACCAAAAGGAGACACGAGAAAAAGGAAATAAATAGCTATTCCTCGAGGCCAGGAATCTGTGACTCAGGACGCCTCTGGACTTAAAGGAGTCGCGACAATGGGTCAAAACTCGAATCTCCGTCGGACATAAAGGAGGCACGAGAAAAGGGATAAAGTGCTATTCTTAGAGGCAAGGAATCAATGACTCGGGAAACCTCCGGACTTAAAGGAGTGACGGGAAAGGGACAAAACTCGAATCTCCTCCGGACTTAAAGGAGACACAAGAAAAAGGAATAAATTCCTAGTGGACAGGAATCAACGACTCAGGACTCCACCAGACATAATGGAGTCACGAGAATGGGACAAAACTTGAATCTCCTCCGGAATTAAAGGAGACACGGGAAAAGGTAATATAGAATTGTTCCTAGAGGCCTGGAATCAGCGACGTAGGACTCCTCCGGACTTAAAGGAGCCACGAGAAAGGGACAAAACATGAATCTCCTCCACGCTTAAAGGAAACACGAGAAAAAGAAATAAAAAGCTATTCCTAGAGGCCAGGAATCAACGACTCGGGACTCCTCCAGACAAAAGGGAGACGCAAGAATGGGACAAAACATGAATCTCCTCCGGACCTAAAGGAGATACTAGAAAAAGGGACAACGAGCGGTTCCGGGAGGCCCGAAATCTACGACTCGGGACTCCTCTAGACTTAAAGGAATCACGAGAAATGGACAAGACTCGAATCTCCTCCGGAACTAAAGGAGATACGTGAGAAAGGGACAAAGAGTAGATCCGGGAGGCAAGGAATCAGCGACTCGAGACTCCTCCAAACTTAAAGGTGTCGCGAGAATGGGACTAAAACTCGAATCTCCTCCGAACCTAAAGGAGATACGTGAAAATGGGGCAAAGTGCTGTTCCTGGAGGCCAGGAATCAGTGACTCGATACTCCTCTGGACTAAAAGGAGTCACGAGAAAGGGACAAAAGCTCGAATCTCCTGTGGACCTAAAGGAGACACGAGAAAAAGGAAATAAAGAGCAATTCCTTCAGGCCAGGAATCTGTGACTCAGGACTCCTTTGGACAAAAAGGAGTCACGATAAAGGGACAAAACTCGAATCTCCTCTGGACTTAAAGGAGACACGAGAAAAATGAATAAAGAGCTATTCCTGGAGGCCAGGAATCAGCGACTCGGGACTCCACTGGACTTAAAGGAGTCGCGAGAAAGGGACAAAACTTGCATCTCCTCCGGACATAAAGGAGACACGAGAAAAAGGAAAAAAAAGTTGTTCTAGGTGGCCAGGAATCATCGACTTGGGACTCCTCCGGAAATAACGGAGTCGCGAGAATGGGACAAAACTAGAACCTCCTCCGGAACTAAAGGACATACGAGACAAAGGGACAAAGAGCTATTTCGGGAAGCCAAGAATCGGCGACTCGGGACTCCTCCGAACATAAAGGAGTCGCGAGAAAGGGAGAAAACTCGAATCTCCTCCGGAGCTAAAGGAGATACGAGAAAAAGGGACAAAGGGCTGTTATTGGAGGCCAGGAATCAGTGACTCGGGACTCCTCCGGACTTAATGGAGTCACAAGAAAAGGAGAAAAACACAGATCTCCTCCAGACCTAATGGAAATACGAGAAAAAGGGACAAAGAGCAGTTCCTGGAGGCCAGGAATCAGCGACTCGTTACTCCACCGGAATTAAAGGAGTCACGAGAAAGCGACAAAAGCTCGAATCTCCTCCAAACCTAAAGGAGACACGAGAAAAAGGAAATAAGGTGCTATTCCTGGAGGCAAGGAATCTGTGACTCAGGACTCCTCTGGACTTAAAGGAGACACGAGAAAAAGGGACAAAGTGCTGTTCCTGGGGGCCAGGAATCAGCGACTCGAGACTCCTCCAGACATAAAGGAGTCGCGAGAACGGGACAAAACTCGAATCTCCCCCTGACTAAAAGGAGACACAAGAAAAGGGATAAAGAGCTATTCTTAGAGGCCAGGAATCATTGACTCGGGACTCCTCCGGACATAAAGGAGTCACGAGAAAGGGACAAAACTCGAATCTCCTCGAAACTTATTGGAGACATGAGAAAAGGGATAAAGAGCTGTTCCTGGAGGCCAGGAATCATCGACTCGAGACTCCTCCAGACTTAAAGGAGTCACGAGAAAAGGACAAAACTCGAATCTCCTCTAGACTTAAAGGATACATAAGAAAAGGGATAAAGAGCTGTTTCTGGAAGCCTAGAATCGGCGACTTAGGACTCCACCAGTCTTAAAGGGGTCGCGAAAAAGGGACAAAACTCGAATCTCCTCTGGACCATAAGGAGACACGAGAAAAAGGGACAAAGAGCTGTTCCTGGAGGCCTAGAATCAGCGACTTAGGACTCCTCTGGACCAAAAGGTGTCGCAAGAAAGGAACAAAACTTGAATCTCCTCTGTACTTAAAGGAAACACGAGAAAACGGAAATAAATATCTATTCCTGGAGGCCAGGAATCAGTGACTCAGGACTCCTCCGGACATAATGGAGTCGCCAGAAAGGGCCAAAACTCGGACCTCCTCTAGACCTAAAGGAGACACGAGAAAATGAATAAAGAGCTATTCTTGGAGGCTAGGAATCAGCGACTCGGAACTCCTTCAGTCTTAAAGGCATCGCGAGAAAGGGACAATACTCGAATCTCCTCTTGATTTATAGGAGACACGAGAAAAAGGAATAAAGAGCTATTCCTAGAGGCCAGGAAGCAGTGACTTGGGAATCCATTGGACTTAAAGGAGTCGCGAGAAAGGGAAAAAACTCGAATCTCCTTCGGACATAAAGGAGACACGCGAAAAAGGAATAAAAAGCTGTACCAAGAGGCCAGGAATGAACGACTCGGGACTCCTCCGGACATAAAGGGGATGCATGAAAGGGACAAAAATCGAATCTCCTCCAGAACTAAAAAAGATACAAGAAAAAGGGACAAAGGGCTGTTCCTAGAGGCTAGGAATCAGCGACTCGGGACTCCTCCAGACTTAATGGATTCGCGTGAAAGGGACAAAAACTCGAATCTCCTCTGGACCTAAAGGAGATACGAGAAAAAGGGACAAAGAGCTGTTTGTAGAGGCCAGGAATCAGCGACTCGTTACTCCTCTAGACTTAATGGAGTCACGAGAAAGAGACAAAAGCTCGAATCTCCTCCGGACATAAATGAGACACGAGAAAAAGGAAATAAAGATCTCTTCCTGGAGGCTAGGAATCTATGACTAAGGACTCCTCTGGACTTAATGGAGTCGCAAGAAAGGGACAAAACTCGAATCTCCTTTGGACCTAAAGAAGACACGAGAAAAAGTGATAAAGAGCTGTTATTGGAGGCCAGGAATCAGCGACTTGGGACTCCCCTGGACTTAAAGGAGTCGCGAGAAAAGGACTAAACACGAATCTCATCAGGACTTAAAGGAGGCACGAGAAAAGGAATAAAATGCCATTCTTGGAGGCCAAGAATCAGCGACTCGAGACTCCTCTGAACTTAAAGGAGTCACGAGAATGGAACAAAACTCCAATCTCCTCTGGACATAAAGGAGACACGAGAAATGGGATAAAGAGCTATTCATGGAGGCTTGGAATCATCGACTCGGGACTCCACCAGACTTAAAGGAGTCACGAGTAAAGGACAAAATTCGAATCTTTTCCGGTCTTAACGGAGACATGAGAAAAGGGATAAGGAGTTGTTTTTGGACGACTGGAATCAGCGACTCAGGACTCCTCTAGACTTAAAGGGGTCGTGAGAAAGGGACAAAACTTAAATCTCCACTGAACCAAAAGGAGACAAGAGAAAAAGGGACGAAGAGGTGTTCCTGGAGGCCAGGATTCAGCAACTCAGGACTCCTCCAGACCTAATGGTTTCCCAAGAATGGGACAAAACTCAAATCTCCTTCAGACTTAAAGGAGATACGAGAAAAAGGAAATAAAGTGCTATTCCTGGAGGCCATGAATCAGCACCTCAGGATGGCTCCAAACATAATGGACTCGCGAGAAAGGGACTAAACTTGGATCTCCTCCGGACCAAAAGGAGACACATGAAAAGGAATAAAGAGCTATTCTAGGAGGCTAGGAATCAGCGACTCGGGACTCCACCAGACATAAAGGAGTCACGGCAAAGGGACAAAACATGAATCTCCTCCGAACTTAAAGGAGACACAAGAAAAAGGAATAAAGAGCTATTTCTAGAGGCCAGGAATTAGTGACTCGGGACTCCACTAGACTTAAACGAGTCGCAAGAAAGGGACAAAACTCGAATCTCCTCTGGACTTAAAGGAGACACGAGAAAAAGGAATAAAAAGTTGTTCTAGGAAGCCTGGAATCAGTGACTTGGGACTCCTCTGGACGTAACAGAGTCGCGAGAATGGGACAAAACTCAAATCTCCTCTGGACTAAAGGACATTCGAGAAAATGGGACAACGAGTTGTTCCTGGAGGCCAGGAATCAGCGACTTGGGTCCCCTTCGGACTTAAAGGAGTCGCAAGAAAGGGACAAAACCTCGAATCTCCTATGGACCTAAAGGAGATACGAGAAAAAGGGACAAAGAGCCATTCCTGGAGGCCAGGAATGAGTGACTCGTTACTCCTTTGGACTTAACGGAGTCACGAGAAAGGGACAAAAGTTCGAATCACCTCCAGACCTAAAGGGGACACGAGAAAAAGGAAATAAAGAGTTATTCCTGGAGGCCAAGAATCTGTGACTCAGGACTCCTCTGCACTTAAATGAGTCGCGAGAAAGGGACAAAACAAGAATCTCCTTTGGACCTAAAGGAGACACGAGAAAATGGGACAAAGAGTTGTTCCTGGAGGCCAGGAGTCAGCGACTTGGGACTCCTCTGGACTTAAAGGAGTCGCGAGAAAAGGACTAAACACGAATCTCATCCGGACTTAATGGAGACACGAGAAATGGAATAAAATGCTATTCTAGGAGGCCAGGACTTAGCGACTCGGGACTCCTCCAAACTTAAAGGAGTCATGAGATTGGAGCAAAACTCCAATCTCCTTGGGACATAAAGGAGACACAAGAAATGGGATAAAGAGCTGTTCATAGTGGCTTGGAATCATCGACTCGGGACTCCACCAGACTTAAAGGAGTCACGAGTAAAGGACAAAACTTGAATCTCCTCTGATCTTAACGGAGACATGAGAAAAGGGATAAGGAGTTGTTTTTGGACGACTTGAATCGGCGACTCAGGACTCCTCTAGACTTAAAGGGGTCGCGAGACAAGGACAAAACTCGAATCTCTTCTAAACCAAATGGAGACACAAGAAAAAGGGACGAAGAGGTGTTCCTGGAGGCCAGGATTCAGCGACTCAGGACTCCTCCAGACCTAATGATTTCGTAAGAATGGGACAAAACTCGAATCTCCTCCGGACTTAAAGGAGACATGAGAAAAAGGAAATAAAGTGCTATTCCTAGAGCCTATGAATCAGCACCTCAGGACTCCTCCAGACATAATGAAGTCGTGAGAAAGGGACTAAACTCGGATCTCCCTAAAGGAGACATATGAAAAGGAATAAAGAGCTATTCCAGGAGGCCAGGAATCAGCGACTCAGTACTCCACCAGACTTAAAGGAATCACGACAAAGGGACAAAACTTGAATCTCCTCTGGACTTAAAGGAGACACGAGAAAAAGGAATAAAGAGCTATTCTTGGAGGCCAGGAATTAGTGACTCGGGACTCCACTAGACTTAACGGAGTCACAAGAAAGGGACAAAACTCGAATCTCCTCCGGACTTAAAGGAGACACGAGCAAAAGGAATAAAAAGCTGTTCTAAGAGGCCAGGAATCAGCGACTTGGGACTCCTCTGGACGTAACGGAGTCGCGAGAATGGGACAAAACTCGAATCTCCTCTGGAACTAAAGGACATACGAGAAAATGGGACAAAGAGCTGTTCTTTGAGGCAAGGAATCAGCGACTTGGGTCTCCTTCGGACTTAAAGGAGTCGCGAGAAAGGGACAAAAACTCGAATCTCCTCCGGACCTAAAGGAGATACGAAAACAAGTGACGAAGGGCACTTACTGGATGCCAAGAATCAGCGACTCGGTAATCCTCTGGACTTAAGGGAGTCACGAGAAAAGGGACAAAAACTCAAATCTCCTCCGGACCTTAAGGAGACACGTGAAAAAGGGACAAAGTGCAGTTCCTAGAGGCCAGGAATAAGCAACTCGGGACTCCTCCGGACATAAAGGCATCGCGAGAACGAGACTAAACCCGAATCTCCTCCGGACTTAAAGGAGACACGAGAAAAGGGATAAAGAGCTATTCTTGGAGGCCAGGAATCAATGACTCGGGACTCCACCAGACTTAAAGGACTTACGAGAAAGGAACAAAACTCGAATCTCCTCCGGACTTAATGGAGACCCAAGAAAAGCGATAAGGAGCTGTTCCTGGAGGCCAGGACTAAGTAACTCAGGACTCCTCCAGACATAAAGGACTCACGAGAAAAGGACAAAACTCGAATCTCCGCCGGACTTAAAGGATACAAGAGAAATGGAATAAAGAGTTGTTTCTGGAAGCCTGGAATCGGCAACTCAGGAATCCTCCAGTCGTAAAGGGATCGCGAGAAAGGGACAAAACTCGAATCTCCTCTGGACCAAAAGGAGACACGAGAAAAAGGGACGAAGAGTTGTTCCTAGAAGCTTGGAATCAGCGACTTAGGACTCCTCTGGACTAAATGGTGTCGCAAGAAAGGATCAAAACTCGAATCTCCTCCGGACTTAAAGGAGACACGAGAAAAAGGAAATAAAGAGCTATTCTTGCAGGCTAGGAATCAGCGACTCAAGACTCCTCCAGACTTAAAGGAGTTGCCAGAAAGGGACAAAACTCAGATCTCCTCTGGACCTAAAGGAGACACGAGAAAAGGAATAAAGAGCAATTCCTGGAGACAAGGAATCAGTAACTCGGAACTCTTTCGGTCTTAAAGGCATTGCGAGAAAGGGACAAAACTCTAATCTCCTCTGGACTGAAAGGAGACACGAGAAAAAAGAATAAAGAGCTATTCCTGGAGGCCAGGAAGTAGTGACTCGAGAATCCTTTAGACTTGAAGGAGTCGCGAGAAAGGGACAAAACTAGAATCTCCTTCGGACTTAAAGGAGACACGCGAAAAAGGAATAAAAAGTTGTTCCAGGAGGCCAGGAATCATCCACTCGGGACTCCTGCAGACCTAAAGGAGTCGCGAGAATGGGAAAAAAATCGAATCTCCTCCGGAACTAAAGGAGATACGAGAAAAAGGAACAAAGGGCTGTTCCTGAAGGCCAGGAATCTGCGACTCGGGACACCTCCAGACTTAATGGAGTCGTGAGAAAGGGACAAAAACTCAAATCTCCTCCGGACCTAAAGGAGATACAAGAAAAAGGGACAAAGAGCTGTTCCTGGAAGCCAGGAATCAGTGACTCGTTACTCCTCTGGACTTAATGGAGTCACGAGAAAGGAACAAAAGCTCGAATCTCCTCTGAGCCTAAAGGAGACACGAGAAAAAGGAAATAAAGTGCTATTCCTGTAGGCCAGTAATCTGTGACTCAGGGCTCCTCTGGACTTAATGGAGTCATGAGAACGGGACAAAACACGAATCTCCTCTGGACCAAAAAGAGACACGAGAAAAAGAGACAAAGTGCAGTTCTTGGAGGCCAGGAATCTGCAACTCGGGACTCCTCCGGACCTAAAGGAGTTGTGAGAACGGGACGAAACTCAAATCTCCTCCGAACTTAAAGGAGACACGAGAAAAGGGATAAAGAGTTGTTCTTGGGGGCCAGGAATCATTGACTCGGGACTCCTCCGGACTTAAAGGAGTCACGAGAAAGGGACAAGACTCGAATCTCCTCAGGACATAATGAAGACACGAGAAAAGGGGTAATGAGTTGTTCCTGGAGGCCTGGAATTAGCGACTCGGGACTCCCCCAGACTTAAAGGAGTCACGAGAAAATGACAAAACTCGAATCTCCTCCAGACTTAAAGGAGACAAGAGAAATGGGATAAAGAGCTACTTCTAGATGCCGGGAATCGACGACTCAGGACTCCTCCAAACTAAAGGGGTCGCGAGAGAGGGACAAAACTCGAATCTCCTCTGGACCAAAAGGAGACACGAGAAAATGGGACGAAGAGCTGTTCCTAGTGGCCTGGAATAAGCGATTTAGGTCTCCTCTGGACCAAAAGGTGTCGCAAGAAAGGGTCAAAACTCGAATCTCCTACGGACTTAAACGGGTCACGAGAAAAAGGAAATAAAGAGCTATTCGTACAGGCCAAGAATCAGCGACTCAGGACTCTTCCGAACTTAATGGAGTCACCAGAAAGGGACAAAACTCGGATCTCCTCTAGACCTAAAGGAGACACGAGAAAAGGAATAAGGAGCTATTCCTAGAGTCCAGGAATCAGCGACTCAGGACTCCTCCGGACTTAAAGGAGTCGCAAGGAAGGGACAAAACTCCAATCTCCTCCGGACTTAATGGTGACATGAGAAAAAGGAATAAAGAGCTATTCCTGGAGGCCAGGAGTCAGTGACTCGGGAATCCTCTAGACTTAATGGAGTCGTGAGAAAGGGACAAAACTCAAATCTCCTTCGGACTTAAATGAGACACGCGAAAAAGAATAAAAAGTTGTTCCTAGAGGCCAGGAATCTGCGACTCGGGACTCCTCCAGACATATAGGAGTCGCGAGAAAGGGACAAAAGTAGAATCTCCTCTGGAACTAACGGTGATACGAGAAAAAGGGACAAAGTGCTGTTCCTCGAGGCCAAGAATCGGTGACAAGGGACTCCTCCGGACTTAAGGGAGTCGCGAGAAAGGGACAAAAACTCGAATCTCCTATGGAACTGTAGACACCCAAATTTTCCGATTTTGCAGAATGGAGATGTGGTGGCTGAGCTTGAACCTTGATTAAGGGCCCACAAGGCCCATTTAAGCCCAATTAACACCTTCAAGGCCCATAAGCCCTAGTCAAGCCCATTTGGGTCCACAAGCCCATTCTAGGCCCATTTGACTCTCATTCAACTTGATTGGGCCCATTTGGTCCATTTGGACCCACCTAAGCCCACATAGGCCCATGGAGGCCCATGAAGGCACATGGCCCACATAAGCCCATGAAAGCCCATGAAGCCCACATAGGCCCATAATGGCTCAACCTACATTTTCTCCGATTTGTTTATTCAAAGTCAAACCTATTTCATCCTCTTTTTCCAAAATCAGACCCATACCTTATTTCTCCCTCTCCATATCCATTAATCATTCTTCATTTACCAATTTTACCAAAAAAAATCACAAGTCCTCCTTACCAACTGATTGAACCCATTCTCCACCAAACCTCATGAATTCAGCCTCACCATTCCTCCTCACTGAGCCCATCTCCAGCACATTGCACCACTGGATTAAGCATCTCCAGCCACTGGATCAACCACCAGCGAGGCACTGGATCGTCGTTCATCTTGTTGGCAGCCAAGGGGACAAGGAGGGGACAGCCGTTAGCATATGGTTAGTCTGTTTTGCTGGGTCGTTATGTGTTTTTCGCTGCAGTTTGTTGGGTTCACCTATATAAATGGAGAAGAGAAGCCACAATTCAGATCCACAATACAGACCACTCGACAGAGAATTCAGAGAGAAACAGAGAGAGAAGAGACACTGAGAGAGAGGCCGTCGCAAAGAGGAGCAGCCATCGTTCTAGAGCTCCGACAAGGCAACTACAGCCAGGTACACATAGATTTTCTCTAAATTATCTGACTCTAGTCTTCCTGCCTTCCTCTCTCTTCCTAGGCCGTTTCCAAGGGATCCAGAGCGATCCCTTGGTCCCCGGAGCACCTCCGTGCCCCGCCGACGCCAAATTCCGGCAACAGAGGTGGGGGGGCAATCCAGGAAGTTTCCTGGACCCCCGAGTCTTCCCCCTTCCTCCTCCCGGAGCTCGTCCGCCCTTTGCATTGCCACTCCGCCGCTCTAGAAGCCCGCACTGTGCCTGCCTGAGAAATGATCTGGACTGCCGTCGCTGGAGAAGATGACGGAGGCCAGCCACTGTCTGCGCTCCTCACGACTCTCCACGCCGCTCCGCTACCTCAAGAACATCGCTCACTGTGTCCCCAAGGTTCCAGAGCCTCCAAAGTTCACCCTCGAGCCTCCAGATCACCGCTGCAGCCTCCCTCGTTGGAGATCGACCGCCGCCGACTGCCGAAGCCCCTCCGCTGCTCCACTAAGCTCCAAAGCAGGGGAGGAAGCTTCCCTCAATGCCGCGAAGCATCCCGGTGCACCGGAACACCACTCCTCAGCCTCCGGAGAGCTCCTTCTTGCCTGTCACCATCGTCGAAGTTCCGCGATGGTGAGGGAGGTGGGGGGACCTTCTCCACCATTACTATCCCGATCCTTGCCGTTGGATCCTCCTATTCTCCTTTACCCTTGCTCACTATGCCTTTGGATCTCCGATCAGGCCATGGTATGGCCTTGAGAGACTCCTCCGGCGGTTGGCGGCGGCGAGCCCCGTCGGCGGCGGCAGTCGACCCTTTTCTTTAATAAAAAAAACAAAAATCTTTTGTTTTAATAAACAATACAGAAACAATGTTTTTATTGCATTTAAGTCCTTCCAGAATTACTTTTAGATCCTTTTCTTGCATCTAGGTCCATCTATCATTTTTCCAAAATGTTTCGGATAAAGTTTTAACTGAAAATATTACATTTCTTACCCTGCACTTTTAAAGTAATGTTTTCTGAGTTTAAGACTTTAATAAAAGCCCTCTAGAGTTTATAAAATGTGTTTTGCTTGAGACAAATTGCATTGATGACCCTGGATTTCCTTGGAAAGATTCTGACAGTTCATTTTCTGTGTGAAAATTGCATATAAGCCCATACATTTTTAAAAATGTTTCAGAATGCACAATTTTGCTGGTTTAATTGCATTTGAGCCCCTGTGTTTTACAGCAAACTTCCACAGAGCATGTTTTGATGTGAAAATTGCATGGAACTCCCTGAGTTTGTTTTAAAACTTTCCAGAAGCATATATTCTTGAATAAATTGCATTTTAACCATCCTTTTTCACTGAATTTCTTCTACATGTTTTAATCTCGGTGAAAATTACACTTTTTGCACCTGAATTTCTTCAGAACTTCATGGAATGCTTTGTTTGCTGGGTTATTTGCAGTTTAGCCCATGAACTTCTTTGATATTGCTCTGATTGCCTGTTTTCAAGGTAAAATGATCATTTTGCCCTTGAAACTTCCTGGATCATTTCTGAGATATTTTATTGCATTTTTACCCAGATTTTATGTTGAATTGATTTGCATTGCATGCATTAGTGGGTAAATTACATTCATACCCTTAGAGAGCTTCACTTGCACTAGGGATGCACATTTGACTCCAGAATTCTTCATACATGCATGGAATGTGTTTTCCTATATATTTTTGAGGATTTGGGCTTCTGAACTTCAGCTTTCCTCAGATTTTGGGTTTTTTGCACAAAACCCCTTGCATTCTTCACATTTGCATTCACACCTACATTTTGCATACTTTTCACATCTTTTTGCACGGTTTTTTCCCGTCTTTTCTTCCTTGCTCGGTGCACGCTTTTCTAGCTTTGTTCCGAGCTTAGTCTTCTCCTCGTTTTCCTCGGTTTTCCGCGTTTTTCACTTGTTTTGGTTTTACATCGCCCGAGGGCGTACAGCAAAAGGCTTGTCAAAGCCGACATGGTCCCGAAACAAGGATTATTTTCCCCTTTTTTGATTTTCTCGGATTTATCCCATTTTTCGTTGTTTTGCGAGACGCTTTCCGAGAATTTCACGATTTTCACGGTTTTCCTCATCGCCCAAGCGCCTACAGCAATACGGCATTGCCAATGCCTACATCTGACCCTCGGATTAACTTTTTCCTTGATTTCTTTTTCCTAGCTTTGACTTAGCATGTTTTCAGTCGCATTTTTGCATAAGCATATAGAATAAGCAAGCACGCATTTAGCAGACCATAGACAGTAGGAAGTCTAGAAAGACCTAGTTTTCTCGGGCACATGGGGGTGCATAAACCCTTCCCCATGCTTAACCAGAATCCGTACCCTTTCTCTGGCCGGCATTCATCTTGCATTATCCATTAGGCACAGATCACACATGCATCTTTGCATCTTGTTTGCTTTTTGCCTTTTTTGTGTTTTCTTGGATTTCCTCGTCTTTCCATTAAAAGTCTAGGTGGTGACTCCTTTCCCTATCCTTTTATCTTCCCTTTGGTGTTTCCGAGTCTTGTCTCTTCCTCCTGATTCACCATTTTCGCTGTGACTGTATTGGACCTCCTCGTGTGTTTCCGCACACCAGAGAAGGTTTGGTGAACCGCACCTAGGGGTTCCACCGGCATGGTCCCAGGAACTGGCGACTTCACTGGGGATAACCAGATTCTAGCTTTCGTTCTGGTTTCCCTACTTGTCTTTGGTTTGTTTGCTTTATGCTTGTTTGCTTATGATATTTGCTTGTACATATTTGACTGCACATGCCTTTTTTGCTTTCTTTACACTATTGCTATGCCACTGCACATGCACATGATATGTTTCATGCTTTGTTTTTTGATACTTGCTTTTATTCACCTACATGAGCAAAACACAAGCACATGCCATGTTTACGCCTTTGCTTGACTTTTTTGGATGCAAATTGTGTGTTTTTCCCCTTTCTTCTAGAGTTTGCCATGATTAGGAGAGTAGAGACTTGTTTGCCTCCCTATCTGGTTAAAATAAAACACACAAATTCAGATGAACAATTAAATAAGGCGTAACTAGAGACAAATGCTCATGAATTCCCTCTAGTTAAAACACACAAACTCAGTGGAACAATTAATAAGGCTTAACTAGAGATGAATGCTCACCATCCCCTCTGGTTTAATAAAACGCAAGTAAAAGACACAAAGCATATCACATGTTTGATCATGTAGGGCATGCATCTTCTCCTCTGAGTCTACACACAGCTTGCGAAGGACAATTCTAGCAGCCCGTTCTATAGTTTTGGCGTAGAGCGTGTTGCTAGTTCGTCCCCCCTTGTCTGGGGTCGTGTCGGTGCTAGTAAAAGGTACAGCTCCATGCTACTGCATGAGACGAGGCCACTAACGCACCACTCGTTCACTGCCTGCGCTTTGGCTAGGATTTAGAGCGGGGACCTTACTTTCTGACCAGAGTCGAAAAATCCAAACCCATGAGTGCGTCCCATGTGATCAACCCCATATAGGACAGGCATGGTGAGAGAGTGCATTTTTGGACATTCATCTGCATTGTGTGTCATGGCATGCAACCCTAATAACTCACATTTGTCTTTGCGTCGTTGTCCAGGTTTTGATACCTATTTCTATTACCAGTTTTCTCAGGTACTTTGCTACGAGGTCCTTAGCCAGGAGCTCAGGTGTCTCCGTCATGGGTGGCTTCCCGTGGTTGTGTTCTATTGTCTTTTCTGAGGTACTGGTCACTTGTTGACTGTAGTTGATCTTAGAGCTTGTGCGTTTGTCCTCTTCCGCAGCTCTTTTATTTCATTTGCGGATAGCCATGGCCCCGCAGACCCGCAAGCCTCCAATTTTTGTTCTGATGGGGGTCCCATACTCGGGTCCTCCTTCTCTCACTTTGGCTGCTTCACCTTCCCTCTGTGCATCCCGATCTAGGGATCAGGGAGGATCCTTATTTTCTCTTCTGGAGTAGTGGCAAACACAAGTCCGTCTAGCGCCCGTCAATGATTCAACCACGGTGACTACCACGTGTGTCCCAGAAGTTTTGCCATCTGCACCCCATTCCTCGGGCCCTCCTGTTTCAGGAGTTCATGGAGCTACGGATTCATCTATTTTAGGGTCTGTTCCTGTTCCACTCGTGCCTTCTGACCTATCTTTTGGTATGTCCTCGGCCACGCAGGCTCAGTATTGGAGGGCAATGGCCCGAGAGTTTCAGCGCATGGCCAATTCTCTTGATCGAGTTGAGGGTCCTCCTTCAACCTCTGAGGTTCCAGTGCATACCACTATAGTATTGTAGGCTCACCCCACTACTTTATCGCCCATACCATCGCCTCAGCATCCCACTCTCCGATGATGGGGGCGTTATCTCTGCCTCCATCACCACAATTGCATTATTCACAGCATGCATCACAGTCACCTAGGAGTCAACCCATGGGTTGCGCTGGAGTACAACATTTCTCGAGTCCGTCACCCGGAGTTGTCCCGGTGCCACAACTGTTGCTCTCGCACTCAACTCCACACACAACACAGCATATCCATAACTCACTTCAGTATCAAGATCAGGCACCAACACATAGGTCGTCACCGCACATTAGGCGCACACCTCCCACTATCGAGCCAGTGCATCTTGTCGCATCAGCTCAACAATGACAACAACCTAAGAAGAAACGAGGCCGTCGCGTTGAAAGTGACTACACTCCACTAAGCGAGTCACTGAGCGCTGTTTTTCCTCAGGTTGTGTTGCTTCTGAGACTCCCAGATCCGCGTCCCCCGCCGACACCACTCCCTCGGTGGTATGACGTGAGCGTATACTGCAATTATCATCCAGCCCTAGGGCATTTGACTGATAAATGCTTCACTCTGCGGGATGTCATACAGAATTTAATCAACTGTGGGACTATTATCGTTACTGCACAAGGCATATTACTTGCACCCATGTCTTCATGCTCACCAGCATCTAGTTCAGTGCGCATTACACCTCCACATGTCACCATTGAACTAACAAGTCGTGATATGCCGGTTCAGCAAGGGCAGCAACAACGACAGGGGCGGCCTCTCCATAAGGAAAGAGACCTCACCCCACTCGGAGAATCGCTGAGCGATATCTTTCCTAAAGTTGCGCCATTTCTGCAGCTACCAGAGATTCGCCCACCAC
>JAMKQA010043947.1:0-11420 GCA_024699735.1 Posidonia australis | reverse complement strand
TGCTGAACTCTGGCTTGCTAACGGGTTTGGGGTCTGGTTTAAGGGCTGATCACATCCAAAGCAACATACGGATACTAATCTCCGGGTCACCTCAAAATCGGGGTGTCTACACCGACCATAAGGCCATGGTAATTTTCGGACTTATCAATTGAGAATGGCGAATTGATGGATGCCAACCAGATAGTATGGGATATTAGCCCACAAATACATATCTCTACGTTCTGTTTCTTCCCAATTGAGAATCCAGAGGGAAAGGACTTCAACCATCTTGGAGTGAAGTCAAGGAGAATGTCTTTGGACTCCGTCCTCTCGGACGTGAATCAAGGAGACAAGGATGCAAGGGTCCTAACGAACTGTTTAGCAAAATTGATTTGCCAAGGGGACCTTATTCACCAGTACTAGTGCACCGTGGGTCATCACCGCTGTGGGGGATATCAATTGAGACAGCTGGGGATTTGTTGTCTATGCCCAATGCTGTCGTGAATTCAGAGTGTTTGTGACATGCCAACGATGCCCTTGATCTGGTGCTTGACTCGCTGCAGTGTCCTGCTGTAGTGAATGCTTTGTAGGAGCCATTATGTACTGAATGTCACTTCTTGAAAGGACTGTGTGCTTGACCATCATTCAAAGATAATTTGCACCAAGCGTTCTCAAAACAGTCCTACTTTCCATAAAACAGCTTACATGCCCTTGGTCGAAGACTCAAGTTTAGTTACATAGTAAGTTGGTGTTCTGTCAGGCACCTGATACATGGCTTTTGACCAAAGAGTAACTGACATGCCCCTGGTATCGAACTGGCTGGACATCACTCGAGAGTATGGAGTCTTGGAAGCCAGACTGTAACTATAGATGCACCTTGAACCATTGGAGTAATTGAGACTATCATTAGTCAAAGCAAGTGATGCATTCATCTAGTGACTGGAAGTATGTATACCCAACTACCATCTTTTATTGTACTTGGAAGACAAAAGGAATTGTGATAACTTGATAAAGGCCTTTGATTAGGATTGTAGCCTACCTCTGATTGGTATGTCTAGGCTATGTCCTACTCAACCATGGTGTTTTGATGGTTCTTGTACTTGATCGTGCTACTGTAGGACATTCTCCTGATTGTATTTACCAAATATGGGATTGCTGCTTGGAGGTCACAGTCATGTTGTTGTCCCTGCTAATTAGTTGATGTGTGGGTACTGATTAGAGAACAACCGACTTGCCCATGATGAACCTAGTAGCAGATTGAATGAGCCCAACAAGAAAGCAACTGACATGCCCCTAGCATAAAAGGTGAATGATGCTCAATGAAAATCGAAGTCAAGTCAAGAGATACCAAGGCAAAACAGATGCCTCTGGCATCGAGTCAGGCTACCATGGGAAGTGTTGGGCACCACTCAAAGATGTAAAGATTTGAGGATTAGGCTGTGACTGTAGGCGCACTTTGAATCACTCAAGTGGTCGAGGCTGATTTCGGTTGAGGCCAGAGACACAATTGTTTACTGATTAGAGGCATGTATATTCATCCACTGTCTCAGGTTGGTATGTCAAGGCTATTCTATGTTCAGTTGCTTATTGTGTTCTGGTTGCAAACAAGTACTTGGCTATATAAACCTCAGGCATTCTCTAAATAGTGTTTACCACACCTGAACTACTGCGGAGGAGTTGCTGTCATGCTGTTGATTTCGCATGTCCGTATAGCTCGTGTACTAATTGGTGTCCTTGCTGCATATGCTTTTTAACCTATGAGAAGTTGAAATGCCCTTGGCTAAAAGCACTTGGGAAAACCCTATTGAACAAATCCATATGCAAGCAAAAAGACTTATCCAAACAAAATTGTGATGATTATGATTATTGTGGTGGACTATATTATTGTGAGCAATTTAATTATTTAAGAGTGACCTTATTGTTTGATTAAAAAATGCATGTCTTGTTGACTAGGTGTGACCATGCCAGTGGAACCCTACACAGCTCTCCTACGATGCGTGGAAGTACACGACGAGTCCCGATACGGTCACGGAGAAGATGGTGAATCTAGAGAAGAAGAGTGGACTCGGAAACACCAAGGAAAGATAAGAAAGGATAAGGAAAGGAGTCGCCACCTAGTCTTTTAATGGACAGACGAGGAAAACCAATCACAAAAGAAAAAAAATCCAAAAGAAACCAAGGTGAAGAAAACATGTGCATGCTCTGTGCCTAATGGATGTAGTGCATAAATCAATACGGGCCAGAGAAAGGGTAAGGATTCTTGTTACGCATGGGGAAGGGGTTAGGCACCCCCATGCTCCCGAAGAACTCGTTCTTTCAAGGTTTCCTGCTTACTAATGGTCTATTGCATGTATGCTTGCCAGAGTGCACATGCCTAATATGACTGTGAAAACAAGCCAAATCAAAGAAATGAAGAAGAGAAAAGAAAAAAATGATAATTTGAGGGACAAATGTAGGCATTAATAATGCCACTTTACTATACGCCCTTGGGCAATGAGGAAAATCGTGAAAATTGAGAATACTCAGAAAGCGTCATGTAAATCAGTAGAAACTTGAATAAATTTGAGAAATTCAAATTGGGGAAAATAATCCTCTTCCGAGTCAACGTCGGCATTGTCAAGCCTATTAATGTACGCCCTTTGGCGTTGGAAAGCCAAATCAAATCAAAATCGTAAAAGTCGGTAGAAATATCAAAAACAATGTGAAAATTGAGTTTGAAACAAGTCAAAAGAATGTGTATAATGTAAGAAAGAAGACATGAGAAAATATGCATGAAATGGGAAACAAAGTATACAAAATGCATGTGTGAGTGAAAAATGTAAATTCCAAGGGCTTTTATGCAAAATTCACAAAATTTGAATGAAGGCTGATAATTCTGAGGCTAAATCAGCAACAATACATCGAAAAACACATTTTATGTAATTTTGAAGAAATCTGGGGTCAAATGTGTAAAATTGTGCATTTTTGGTCAATTTCAAGATTCCTAGGGTTCAATATGCATTTTTGCTAGTAAAACATGTGTTTAATGCAATTCTGAAGAAATTCAAGGTTAAATGTGCAAGAATTGGTCTTAAGTTTGAAAATAGGAAGTTTCAAGGACTGGCATGCAAATTTACCCAAGAAAACATACATTCAAAGAAAAAATTAGTGAAGTTCAGGGTTAAAAATGCATTTTTGGAACACATTTGAGTAAATGTTTGAATATCTAGGGTTTAGTTTGCATTTTTGATAGAAAAGCATGCATTCAGAACTATTTTAGTAAAGCTCAGGTTTTATCATGCAAAATACCGAACTTAAATGGAATTAAAAGCACATCAGGGGGTTTATATCAATTTTAAGTCTGGAAAACATTAACAAGAAAGTACAGGGGTCACATTGCAATTTCCAAAAGAGATATTATTTTAAAACTTTTAAATAAAACTATGCAAGCACCTAAATATAAGAGAAAAGGATCTATTTGCAAGAAAAAGAAAAGATCAGAAGCTTTTTTAAAGAAAAACTATTTTTTATTTTTTATTTTTTAAAAAACATGCAGAAGCTGCCGTCGATGGAGTCCCGCTGTCAATGACCGTCTGGGATGCCCTTTTGGGGCATCTCGATGCCTGATCAAGCATCAGGCTCCACTGGGAGCAAGAGAAGAAGAAGGGGAAGGGATCCAATGGTTTGGATCGAGATTTCGATGACCGAAATCCCCTCCCGTCACCCTCGCCGTTGACGCATCTCCGATGACGACGCCGTGGAAGGAGGAGGCTCTAGAGGCAATAGATCAACATCTCAGGGGTCCAGGAAACTTGGGAGTGCGATGGGGATGATTTCCCCTCATCCAACAGCACAAATGGGTGCGCAAGCTTGTTCCCCGATCAAGCTTTGATGGTGGTGGTTGCAGGCGAGAACTAGAGCTCAATTCGAGGACCTAGTGGCTCTGGAAGCGTGGGGAAGGCCAAAGGATCATGTCATGATGCTTGGGGCGACTTAGGGTTTAGGGTTTTGAAAGTAAGGTTTGGGATTTGACTTATGGTTTTAATTATGGTTTTAATTAGTTTTAGATTTTGGATTTGATTTAGGTTGGCTTTAGGGTTTTGGGGTTTTGGACTAGGATTTTGGATTGGCTTTAGATTGTGAATTTGATTTAAGTGGATTTTAGGATTTTGAGTTAACTTTAGGGTTTTGAGTTAGTTTTAGGGTCTAGTGCTAGGGTAAGGGTTTTGATTTTGATTTAAGAGGATTCTAGGACTTTGAGATTATTTTAGCTTTTTGAGGTAGTTTTAGGGTTTAGCGCTGTGGTTTAGGGTTTTAGGCTAGTTTTAGGGTTTGATTTAGGGTTTTGATTAGTTTTAGATTTTGAATTTGATTTTGGTTAATTTTAGGGTTTAAGGTCCCTTTTTGGTTGTCCCGACTGTAACCCCTTCAAAGCTGACTGATGTACTGATGCTGTTATTGTTAAGACTACCCCTACTGAATCCAAGACTGTAGTTGTACCTGTAGAAAGTCCTTTAGCTAACTCCAGAGGTGGCAATTCCAGCATAGCTACCCCCAGTGGCGTGAATGAAATTGAATCCACTCTAGAGTCCACAATTTCCTCCTCAAAGTAATAATCTTCCACACATATCCATTCTGACCCATTGACAGGTTTATCCTGCTCAGGCTTTGCAAGCACAAAACTCTGATTGGGATCCAGCAATCTTGCACTAACAAAGTTAGTTAATTCTCATGGAATAATAAGCTTTTGGAACTTACGACGCTTCAAGTATCCAACTTGTGGTTTCCACTCGTATCCCAATCCTTTAAACTCTCGCCTTTTCCCTGCAGCAATTGGTTCAGTGATTCCATGGCCATTCTACTCGAGAGGTGCACCTTTCTGATACCCCCACCTCTGACATAGATTCTCGACCATCAAAAAAGGATTGTCAAAATCGACAAAATGGCTGGCATGCTTGAGAATTGGAATGAAATTGACCAGTTCAAAGCGGTCGACATGGTAAAGCACATCAGATGGCTTAGGGTCAAAATGGACAGTATGGAGCGATACTGAAGAGACTACCTCAACGTTCTCCTTTTCAAGGTTTTCAGCCATCACAACGACAATGTCATTGTTCCAACGGAACTTAATCATTCGGTGAAGGGTTGAGGGGATAACTTGAAGCTTGTGGAGCCAAGGGCACCCAAGTAGAAGATTGATGGAGGGCTCAAGGTCGACAACATAGAATTTGACTTCAAAACAGGAAGGACCAATGATTAAGGGAATGATCAAAATCCCTAGAGCATCATGGTGCATGTTATCGAACGCTGTCATTCCTTTCATGGCTAGAGTAATGTCTTCGGATTTAAAGCTGACCTGGCTTGCAGTTCGCAAAGGGCAGACATTTAAACCAACGCCATTATCCACCAAAGTACGAGGAATGTTGAAATTTTGTTATTGCACCATGATGAACACGGGTTGATTATGATTAGTCCCTGTGAGGGGAAGCTCTGAGCTAGAGAATGAAATGACCTGCGGTGTGGCTATAATCCCTACCATGCTTTCCAAGGCTGATGGTTGTATTGTTAGGGAAACATGAGCGGCTTGGAAAACTCAGAGATATTCCTCTCAGTGTTCAGCCAATGTATGGATTAGGTCCCATATGGAGATGTCCGCTTTGACCTTCTTTAATTGAGTAGTGATGTCAACTATAGGTAGGTTAGTCTTGGTAGTGGTATGGTTAGCTCAAGGGATTGTCTCTTAAGGGATTTGATTGGGAATCTAGTTTTTTGGTTGGGAAGACGAAGTTGTGGGCTGGCTGGTTTTGTTTGCCAGAATCGAGGCCTTGTATACCCGTCGTGACCACGTTACCTCAGCACACATTTCTGTGGTATAGTTATAAGGCATGCGGTGAGTATCATGTGTCAATTTGATGACCACAGGAGCACGGGCCCTCAATTCCACTGGGGCCAAAACTGGTGGAGTAGCTATTGGTGCTTCGTGGGTCAGGTCATGCCTTGGTTTGGCTAACAAACTTATTGTTGATGGGGTGGATTGCATAGTAGGTTTCGTAGTCGTGCGCCTCAGTCTGGCAGTCAGTTGGATCATATTGACTGCCAAACTAAAAGCTCCAATGAAAGATCGAGTAAACTGATAAGGGAACGGATCTAAGACATCGTGGATGAGAAGAGAAGGATCAAAAGGTGCAACCTCATCAGAAGAAAGGAAATAGACTCCCAAAGTTCCGAGTGCAAGCTTAGGCAAGGGCCATTTGACTATGTTGCTAGATGTGGATGTAGAGGAATGAGGTGTCTGTGCAGCAAGCGCAGACTCTGCCTCCTGTGTGTTAATACTAATGACCTTCTGGTCAATCAAATCCTGAATTGCCTTCCAGAGTGTATAGAAGTTATCCATAGAGTGCCTCGTGGTTCTATGGTAACCGCAATATAAATCTGCTTTAAACCACGATGGAATTGGATTCGGTGGTGGGCGAATTTTTGAAAGCTTCAGGAGCGACACCATTTTAGGAAACACGACACTTAGAGGCTCAACCAGAGGAGTGTAATCCTTCTCGGGTCGTGGACGTTGTCTTGGTCCGGGGTAGCGCCCATGCCTTGCCGGTGCGAGTTGGTAGACTGGCTCGGCAGTGATGGTGATTTGTGATGTCGTTGGTGCCCTTGGTGCAGGAGTGTAGACTACTTGACTTTGAGCTGGCGATGTGACATCTGGATCTGATTATCCATTTTTATTTGTAAACCATGTAATTAATTGCAATGTTACTTAAATGGTTTATTAATCGATAATCTGTTGTTTCTTTTTTGTGTGAGCTTGTGGTTGGCTTTCTGTGCACCAGCTTTTGATTTGGGACCAATGTGGAGTCCGGCTTGAGGGTGCACAGTCGTCTCTGTTTGCATGCCTGTCTTTTCTTCCGTTCTGTTCCTTCTTTTACTCCTTTCTTTCCATCCTCTCACTAGCTTGCACTATTTTCCTCCATCATCTTCCTTCCCTTCCTCGACCCGTGCCACCAGTGACACCGATCCATGCCTCGCCGTCTCCTCCATTGCGATGGGCGACCGGTGCGACGTGGGAGGTGAAGAGGATAAATGGAGGCCGCGGCATGCGAAGAGAGGAAGGGGTCAGCAAGAAAGGAGGAGAGGGGGAGGAGCGGCGCGTAACCGAGGAGGTGGGGTGAGCCGCTAGTGGGTTTCGCCGGCCATGGAGGTTCGCCAAGGCACGAGGAGGTTCGTCGGAGTGCAGGGAGAGTTGCCGGGCAGCTGAGCCAGGTACGCGACTCCTTTCCCTTTCTTCGTTTAGTTTTTATTAAGGATGGTTTAATTGCATGAAATTAAGAGAAATGCATGTTAAATTGTAGAAAAATCATGAAATGAATGGGAATGTGATGTATAGCATGAGAATGTAGAGATCATGCGGCTAGGATTGATGTATGTGGGGAAAATGTGATTTTGGGGTTGAAGGCTATAGTAGCCGTTCTTATGCCCCTTCCCCTTGTGATTTTCGTTTGAATTGTGTGGTTGATGGAATCATGGATGGTTTGAGGGGTTCTGAAGTAGACTTGAGAGTCTACAGCCCATGATTTTATTGAAATTGTTGGTGAATGTTTTGGGGGTCCGATAGGGGCTCCCACTTTGGGTGAATTCTACCGCTGTGGAACAAAGGTGTGCCCTGTCTACGATGAATTCTGTATGCCAAAATCTTGATAGATTAAGCCAGATTCTAGGGTTCGGTAGACCGAAATTTCACGGTCGACCGAAATAGGGGGTTTCGGCATACCAAAAATGTTCGGTGTACCGAAATAGGGAATTTCGGTATACCGAACTGGGGATTCGGTCTGCTTTTTTGCCTTGAACCTGATATGCTTAAACATGGATTATAATGAATCTTCAATGGTTTTAAATGGTATGTTGAGTTTATGTGAATGATGTTTCCCCATGTAATGACATGGAGGCATGTGGAACCCCAAAGAAATGGATTTGGGTGTGGTTTTGGGTTTTAGACCCTATTAATGAATGAAAAAGATGGTTTTATGTGGTTTTGTGCGTGAGACCAAATTTATGACTTTAAGCATGGTTTTCATGGCTTGAGTTGGGACCCCAGTGGAGGGTCAAGTGTTGCAAGGAATAGAGTCCTGCAACGAGAAGAATGGAAAATGGTTTTGAAATGGAACACTGGTAATGTGGTTGCCGAGCTCATAGTGGTGTAGGCTGAGCCTGGGATTTCATACCTAGTTGTTCGGGTCACTGACGGTGTAGGCTAAGCCTGGGTTTTGATACCTAGTTGTTTGGGTCACCGAGCTTGTAGCGGTGTAGGCTGAACCTGGGCTTTTGAGCCTAGTTGTTCGGGTCACCGACAATGTAGGCTAAGCCTAGGTCATTGGACCTAGTTGTTCGGGTCACCGACTGGGGCATCAGACAGAGACGTATCCTCGTGCACTTATGAAAATGGAATTGAGGCTGGTTGGCCAGGGTGGTGACATCCCACAAGGGTAATTTCATCGTAGCAGTGCTGGAAGGTAGAGGAAGGATGTCCTCGCCTACAGCTTGGGTGCCTGGTTACCCCTGATCAAGGTAACAACAGTAAAGAAAAGTGGAAATGAATAAAGAAATAGAAATGTGATTTGGTTAAGATTGGACTGATGAAATGGTCCTAAAATCCTAAAAAGAAATGATGATAATTTAACCAATTGCCAGCCAGTGTTTATGATTTGGTTACGAGCCCAATGGGGCATTGTGTTTCTGGTTGGATCTGGTCAGAAATGTGAAATTGAAAGTGTGTTTTGGCAAGAAATCCCTAATATTGAAAGGGAAAATGAATTCCAAAAGGTTTTTTAAAGAAATGTAAAGGAATGTTTTGAAAGAAAAAGCTTTTTTGGAATGAATTTCCAAATGTTTTGAGAAAAGAAAAAGAAACATGGCTTTTGAAAAAGCATGGATTGGGATTGAATTCCCAAGTGATTGTCTAATTAAACAAAGGATGATTTTTCAAAAAGAGAAAACCAAGTTTTGAAAAAATGAGATTTATGGTTTTGCCGTGCGTTTGTGGTTTGTTTGTTTTGGGACGTGTACTGGGTGACTTAGATGTCACTCACGCGTGCTATTTGGTTTTCAGGTGTAGACCACGTGCAGCCGAGTTCTAGTGCAGGAGTTGGAGCTTCAAGCCGCACATTGTGATCTGGAATGTGAGCCTTAGTTACAGTTTTTTGATGTTTCTCTAATTAGTGTAATTATGCTTGATACTGTGTTATGGTAGCGTGCTCGGGATTGGGGCATTACAGAGTGGTATTAGAGCTAAGGTTACACCTACAGCACCGGCATGGTGATGTCCTCTAGTTGCAACCTAGGGCTGCACAATTGTGAGTCGTGCACTTGAAACTTTAGGTGGTTGTGTTTTGTGGTGCTGGCAAGAAGATGACTTTCCGAGGCCGCAGTCGTGGCAAGACCCCCCTACTCGACTCCATGATGGGAGAGGGTAGCTCTTGGAGGGGGATGAGACAAGAATTTGGCGAGTGTTATCCAAGGTGATGTGCCACGTCAGCCTACCAAGGGGAGAGTGTTATCCATTGCTGCCCCAGATGTTGGTCAATCTGGAGATGTGGTGGAAGGTGAGAACTAGCACGACTGTATTTGATGAGTCCTATCCTGTAATAATAGATCCTATGTGTAATTGACACTATTCCTTATTATGATTATGGTTATGGTGTGTTGATTATAGGATCTTTCTTTGTGGCTGATCGGATGGCCCGAGTCTTGTTAGACTCCAGGAGTTCATTTTCTTTTGTCTCAGAGTCGTTTGTTTCTGAGATCGGGACTAGGCCAGCCAGGTTGGCATTCCACCTAGATGTGGTCACTCCATTGGGGGAACACAGTCTGGCATGGAGGTATTTGAGACTGGTTGATATTCTGCTGGGGGACAGGAGTTTTCATGCCAGCTTGATCCTAATGTATATGCAGGATTATGATGTTATCCTGGGAATTGATTGGCTGGCATAGCATTCAGTTGTGATAGATTGTGCCAAAAGAAGAGTTTTGGCAGAGTGTCCAGGCCAAGGTTGGTGTATGGTCTAGGGCAGTAGACCACGTGAGCCTAGGAAAGTGATTTCTGTTCTCAAGGCCTATCATCATCTAGCGAGGTGTGGGCTATTTGGCCTGTGTGGCAGTTTCTACTTCGCCTGTGGTCAAGATTCAGGACATGCTGGTGGTGAGGGAATACCCCGATGTTTTTCCAAAGGAATTGCCTAAAATGCCACCGCACAGGGAAGTGGAGTTTGTGATTGATTTGGTGCCAGGATCAGGTCCTATTTCTAAGGCTTCGTATAGGATGGCACCTACTAAGCTAAGGGAGCTCCAGAATCAGCTGCAAGGACTGATGGATAAGGGATTCATTCGTCCCAGTGTTTCACCTTGGGGAGCACCAGTTCTGTTTGTGAAGAAGAAGGATGGTTCACTTCAGCTCTGTATAGATTACCAGATGTTGAACCAAATCACTATTAAGAACAAGTATCCACTACACAGGATCGACGATATGTTCGACCAGTTGCAGGGGGCATCGGTGTTTTCCAAGATAGACTTGAGATCTGGATACCATCACTTGAGGATTAGTGAGCCAGATGTGCAGAAGACAGCTTTTTGCACCCGTTATTAACATTATGATTTTTTGGTTATGCCATTCGGGTTGACGAATGCTCCGGCTACCTTTATGGACCTAATGAATAGGGTGATCCAGCCCTATTTGGACCAGTTCGTGGTTATTTTCGTGGATATGTTTTGGTGTATTCTCCAGATGTTCAAACCCACGGGAGGCACTTGAGGATCGTACTGGAGACGTTGAGGCAGCATCAGCTGTATGCCAAGTTCACCAAGTGCGAGTTTTGGCTAGAAGAGGTGTCTTTCCTTGGTCATATTATTTCAAGAGAAGGCATTAAGGTAGATCCAGCCAAAGTGGAAGCTATGAGCAGCTGGGCTAGACCGAAGACAATGACTGAGATTAGAAGTTTTCTCGGCCTAGCAGGATATTATAGGAGATTCATTCAGGATTTCACCAAGATTGCTCCACCATTGACCAGATTGACCAGGAAGGAAGTGCACTTTGCCTGGGATTGGTAGTGCGAGGAGAGCTTCAATTAGTTGAAGGCTTGTCTGGTATCGGTCCCAGTTTTGACTTTGCCATCTAGGAGTGGTTGTTTTACAGTCTACAGCGATGCCTGTGGGACTGGTTTGGGGTGTGTGCTGATGCAGCACCGTAGGGTGGTGGCGTATGCCTCGCGCCAATTGAAAGATCATGAGAATAATTATCCCATCCATGATTTAGAGATGGCTGATGTTGTGTTCGCCTTGAAGATTTGGAGGCATTATCTATATGGCGAACAATTTGAGGTGTACACAGATCACAAGAGTCTGAAGTACATCTTTACTCAGAAGGATTTGAACCTGAGACAAAGGCGTTGGGTGGAGTATATTAAGGATTA
>JAMKQA010043946.1:0-11673 GCA_024699735.1 Posidonia australis | reverse complement strand
ATTGACCCTACCTTGTTCATCAAGACTTTTAATAATGATATCTTAATTCTTCAAGTATATGTAGATGATATTATTTTTGGATCAACTAATGAAGATTTTTTCCAAGAACTCTCAATCATTATGCAAAAAGAGTTTGAAATGAGTATGATGGGTGAATTAACCTTCTTTCTAGGGCTACAAATAAAACAAAACCAAAATGGAATATTTATCAATCAAGAAAAATACACTAGGGAATTATTGAAGAAATTTGGTATGGATCGTAGCAAAATAGCTAGGACACCTATGAGCACCTCCACTAAGTTAGAAAAGGATGAGAATGGACAAAAAGTAGATCAAAAATCATATAGGAGGATGATTGGATCTCTCTTGTATTTGACAGCTAGTAGACCGGATATAATGTTTAGTGTATGCTTGTGTACAAGATTTCAAGCATCACCTATGGAATCTCACTTGAAAGCTGTTAAAAGAATTTTTAGATATCTTCAAGGATCAATTGACTTTGGATTATATTATCCTAGAAACACTTGCTCGGATCTAATAGGGTATAGTGATGCTGATTATGCTGGATGTAGAACCGATAGAAAAAGTACTAATGGAACTTGTCAATTCTTAGGATACTCCTTAGTCTCTTGGTTTAGTAAGAAATAAAATAGTGTTGCTCTCTCAACAACGAATGCTGAATATATTGCAGTCGGATGTTGTTGTGCCTAAATTTTATGAATGAAACAAACTCTAAAAGACTTTAATATAACCATGTCAACAACTCCAATTTTTTGTGACAATACAAGTGCAATTAACCTATCCAAAAATCCAGTACATCATTCTAGAACCAAACACATTGAAGTAAGACATCATTTCTTAAGGGATAATGTTCTCAAAAATCATATAAAATTAGAATTTATTCCAACTAAGGAACAAGTTGCAGATATTTTTACTAAACCTCTTGATGAACAACAATTTATTAAAATTAGAAGAGACTTAGGTATTTGTAAATTATCAGATAAAATAATTTATTTATTTTCGGTACACCGAATATATTCGGTATTCTGAAATTCTCTGTTTTGGTCTACCAATTTATATCGGAACATCGAAATTCTCTGTATCGGTCTACCGATTTATATTGAAACACCGAAACTCTCTATGGCATATTTAATGATCTTCTGATTTTGTCATGGTTGATCGAAACTTACTGTTTCGGTACACCGAAACATTTCGGTGTACCGATATTATGTTAGATTTTTCAGAAACCTGGTTTTTCGATATACCGTTTATCATCAGTCTATCGAATCCCCTGTGCTGATCGCATTAAATATCCTTTTTCGGCATACTGATTTTATTTCGGTATACCGAATTGCGAGTATCAAACGTTAAAACCCTAGTTCTTATTTCATTTTTCTCACACACCCTCCACTCCTCTTCTCTCCGGCGACTATCCGAAGACTCCTCCAACTTCCTCTCGCATCCGATCAAGCCCTATCTCTCTCTTTCTTCCACCATCACTCAACTTGTATCCCGTGCTCAACACCATGGCCCCAAAGAAGCAACTCGCGAGTCGTCCGAAGTGGAAGCAAGCCGAGCCTCCCAACTCTCCTCCACGAACCAGTGAGCACTCTTTTCGTTTTGCAAATGAAGAGGCTCAACGAGCAGATCAAGAACGATTTGCAAACCAAGAAGTCTTGACCGAGAGAAGGGTAATCTTCCCAAAACTTGGAGCCATTGAGGCCCTATTTACTTTTCAAATGCTGGTTCCATTTTTAGGATCCATAGGCGATAGATTCTATTACCCCCAACTTATATCCGAATTTTATGCCAATATGACCATTTCCCATGACCTCATACAATCCTACTTGGTTGGCATAGATATAACTTTTGATGATGTCCTTATTGACAATTACTCAAAATTCCTTCATCTGGGGTAGATATCACTTTATCCATTTATGAACTTAATTGGTCCTATTCGGATATCACTAAGGCCATTTCCCAAAACCCTAGGAGCACTTTCAAACCAAACAAGATCAATCAACTAACCAAACAATCTAGATAATTGCCTACATTATCGCGGCAAATATTGTTCAAGAGAAAGGCCATTTTGATGAACTTAGTGAACTCACGTGTAAAGCCGTCTATGTCATTACTAAGAAAATACAAGTTAATTGGGCTCGAGTCATCGTTCATTGCATGACCCATGTTAAGACCAAGTTATTTTTTGGCTCCCTCCTTACCTATCTTTTTGAGTATTTTGATGTTCCCTTTGTCAATGAACCTAGGATGGTTGTTAAGACTAAACCCTTAGGAATGTCAGCCATAGACAAAATGGAACAAGCAATTGATAGGTCAAGGGCGTCCAAAAGTGTTCATCCATTCACCTCTAGTGCTCCTCACGTTGAAAAAGACTCCGAAAGCTCTGAAGATGAAGAGGATTCCATCGCCAAGAAGATTGACATGTTACAGCAACAAATCAATGACATTAAGATTCGACAACAACAGCAGCATGAAGAAAATCAAGATAAAATGGATCTCATCCTCGCAAGGCTTGAAGAAAGCACAAAAATCACTCACACCAAGTTAGAAGCCTACCAGGAGCAACTTGAAGAGTATCATGCCGATATGCAAGAATACATTCATAGGGATTCGCCTCCTGAGTCTTGAGTGATTGTGAGAGATTTTCTTGTGATATGTATCACCCTTGATACATGATTTTTGATGGATATTTTCAATTGATGGATTTTTGAAAGATGCTTAATTCATCTCAATTAGTGTTTAATTCATCTTGTTCCCTAGCTTGGTGCTACATTTCTCACGTTGGATGTTCAAATATAAGTTTAGGTTCTTTTGATTATGACAAAAAGGGGGAGAAAATATATATGTTTATGATACATTTTATTGTTATGCGAGGTTTCATTTTTACTTAAGAACCATCTAGTCATAACATATAAAATCCATAATATATGATATATTTTAATTTTATGCTTGATTTCATATTCACTTAAGATATATCTAGCTATAACACTTAAAAATACATAATATATGCTTATATTTTATGCTATCATAATATATGCTTCCATAAAAATACATAATATTTGGCATACTTTAAATTTATTCTTGGTTTCATATACATCATTCAAAGAATATCAAGAAATAAACTCCTTTATACATGCTTACTGATAGGGGGAGTATTTGTTTTGTCATCATCAAAAAGGGGGACATTGTCGAGAAACTTACATTAATTTTGATGATAACAATATAGTTGTATTAATAAGCACAGGTGACTATCACAAAGGCCGAATGAAGAAAGCAAAAGGGGTGATATGTAAATCTGGTAAAATTATGTATTTGCACTCATGAGATGTAAAAATGGAATATCAACTTATAACGGTAGACTGTACGAAAAAGGGTTTGTAAATTCTAAAGTAAAATGTAATATGAAAAACGACACACCGGAAGTTTTTCGGCATACCAAATCAGGAGAAAACGGAACATCACACGGTACACCGAATTTCAAGAAACAAAGGATGAAGAAAGCAAGAACGGCTCACTGGACTTTTTCAGAATATCGAATCAGGTGAAATCGGAACATCACACGATACACAGGATTTCAAGAAACAAAGGATGAAGAAAGCAAAAACGGCACACCAGAATTTTTCGGAATTCCGATTTGCCCGACCATTGCAGATTTCGATCGACCGATGGATTTTCAGCGTACCGAATCTACTGTTAGTGGACAAAAGATTTTCTAGTCCTTAGAGACAATTAGAGTTAAACTCATCACTATAAATCATGGTCTAATAGCACCTTAGAAGGAACAACAAGCATACACAACTATCATACTTCTAGTGCACCAAGTTTTGAGCTAAAATCATATTATTGCATCCTCCCTAGTCATCTTGAGCTTTCATTCACATTGTAGTAAGCTTGACGAGTGTTGAGAGATCATAAGCGTTGTAAGGGCTACTGTTGTAATCAAATTTCTTTAAGTTTCTCTCCAGGTAGGAAAAGGGAATCGCTGGTTGAGGCAACACGTAAGGTAAATTGTTACTTGTAAATTTGTTGATATTAAATAAGAAGGGGTAAATCTCAAGTGGGGAACTTGAGGAGTGGACTAGGCTGGGATTGGCTGAACCACTATAAATCTTTGAGTACTTGTTGTTGCTATATTGTGTGATTGCTTCTTACTATTTTTATTATTTGCTCATCGAAAGTTAAAATTTAACTAAAACCGGAGATTCTCTATTCCCCTCTCTAGGGAAGCCATAATATCCAACAAGTTCGACTCTCCCAAAGTAGAACACTTGATGGTCTGGCTTCCAGAACCGTGCGGTTGCACATAAGAAGTATCGAGAAACCTCCATCTTTGCGATATCCAACAACTTTGAGAAGATACCCCACGTCCGTAGTTTGTCGCGATCACTTTCTGTTAATTGCCCAATCCATGCTTGGAGAACATTTGAGCAACACATGGTGTAGACACCTTAATATGCTTGGAAATGGACAAAACCCTAAAAATCAAACAAAATTCTAACAAAACCCTAAAAACCCTAGAAAAACCATAAAAAACTAGACAAAACCATAAAACTCTAAATAAACCTTAAAACCTAGGTTAAACCCTATTCCAAACCTTAAACCCTTGGTTAAGACCTAAATTAAATTCAAAACCCTAAACCTAGGTTAAATCCTAAGTCAAACCCTAAATCGTAAGTCAAACCCCAACAATCTTAACCACTTCCCACTTCACTCCAACCACCTTAACCACTTCACCTCTTCTTAACCACCTTAACTGCCTTCCACTCTAACTATAACAACCAACCAAGCCATTTGGAAGCCTATAAATAGCCCCATTTGCAAGTGAAAAGGGGACTTTGGAAAATGGAGAGGAGGGCTTCCCAAAGCTTTTTCTCCCAATCAGAGCAACCAGAGTGACCCTAGAGCAAGGAGGAAGCTCATGGAGGAGAGAAATAAGAGTTTCAGCCATCTCTGGCGAGCTCCGGTGGCCTCCGGTGAGCTCCAATGGCCAAGCTCTCTGTCAGACCAGGTATGCCCTCCACAAGCCTCAATTCCTCTTCATTGTAGCTTCTCTGGTCTCCCTCCATCTTCTTCGAGCGATTCCAGACGTGTCAGAGGTTTTCTCTGGCTGGAATCAGAGTTTTAGCCTCGTCAGAGCCATTTTCCGGTGACCTAGGTGGGGGGATGAATCTGTTACTCAGATCGTGCCCCAAAGCCTTGGATCCTCCTTTCTAGACCTTCCCTTAGCTCTTCCAGCTCTTTGTGAGCCGTTTCGCTGCCTCCCTGAGCCTCCACTAGAAGCTCGCCGGAATCGCGACGTCTCGCCATCGTTGGGGAAGAAGACTGAGAATCGTGAAGGGACGTGCGCCTCCAGCTCCGCCGTGCCTCTCTGATCATCCAGAAACACTCCACGGCATGTCCCCAACACACCGGAGCCTTCAGAGTCGAGCCATGAGCCCAGGATCATCTCTGCAGTCGAGCTCACCGGAGTTGGATCGCGTCGACGGCGAGCTAGGTCCGAGGATAGGAGGAGTGTCCCATTCTTGCTTCTGGAAGAGGGTAAATGCTCCACATATCTTTCCCAAGCCTCTTGGAGCCCTGGATCACGCGTCGCAGCCCTCCAGCAGCCTCTTTCTTCTCTGATGTCGTCACTTGAGTGCTACGACGACGAGGGAGGTGGGAGGCCCACTCTAGTCGTTGAATCCTCGATCCAGACCATTGGATCTCTCTTTTCCCTCCTCTTCTTGCTTCTCGTGTGGTCTGATCTTAGATCAGGCCATGGGATAGCCTCTGAGAGCCCCTCCGGCGGTCGTCGACGGCGGAGTTCTGTCGCCGGCGGCCGTCAATTCTTTTTCTTAAAAAAAATAGTTTTCTTTTAAATAATTTCTGAACTTTTTGTTTTCTTACATTTAGATCCTTATTTTCTTACAAGTAGGTCCTTTTTTCTTACAATTAGGTCCTTGCTTTTTTTTAAATCGTTTGAATAAAGTTTGATTTGAAAATATTGCAATGTGCCCCTTGAGCGTTCTTAATAATGTTTTTTAGGCTTAAAAGTTTGACGAAAACCCCCAGAAATTATATTCATGTATTAGAGTCCAGCCTTTTTGCATAAAAAACCCTAAACTTTGTTGAAATAGTTCTGAATGCATGTCTCTGTTAAAATTGCAAATTAAACCCTGGATATTCTAACATTCACTCAAATATGTTCAAAAATTGCATTTAAAACCTTAAGTTTCATGAAAATAATTCTGAATGCATATTTCTCTGGTTAAATTGCATTTAAACCCTTGAGCTTCATTAAAATAACTTTGTAAGCATATTTCTCAGTCAAAATTGCTAATTAAACCCTGGGAATTTAAATATTTGCTCAAATGTGACTTAAATTACATTTTAGCCCTTGAACGTTTCTGATTTCACATTGAATGCATGGTTTCTAGGGTAAAATTACTGATTTGTCCCTAAAACTTTCTATTTTCAAACATGGACTCTTTTTCTTGCATATTTTACCCTGAATTTCCACATAATTGCATTGAATGCATGTTTTGATGGCAAAATTGCATTTTGACCCCTAAGAATCTTCAATTTGACTAAAAATACACAGTTTTGCACATTTGACCCCAGATTTCTTCAAAATTACATGAAATGTGTTTTTCTATGTATTTTTGATGATTTAGCTTCAGAATTTCAGTTTTCATTCGGAATTTGGGATTTTTGCACAAAAGCCCCTAGAATTCACAATTTTACGTTCTCACATGCATTTTGCACATTTTGTTGCACTTTTTCATGCATATTTTCTCGTATTTTCTTCCTCACATTGTGCACTCACTTTTAACTCATTTAAAGCTTGGTTTTCTCATCGTTTCTTGGATTTCTTTCGATTTTCGCATCTTTGATTTGATTTGGTTTTCCATCGCCTGAGGGCGTAGATTAACAGGCTTAACAATGCTGACGTTGTCCCGAATGAGGATTATTTTCCCCAATTTGATTTTTTCGGATTTCTTTGAGTTTCCGCTGATTTACGTGACGCTTTCTGAGAGTTTTCTTGATTTTCACGATTTTCCTCATCGCCCACGGGCGTACAGTAAAGCGGCATTCTCAATGCCTACATTTGTCCCTCAGATTATCTTTTTTCCTTTTATTCTTTTCTTCTCTTTGATTTGGCATGTTTTTTCAGTCATCTTTAGCATATGCATTCAGAATAGGCAAGTACAGACCTAATAGATCGATTTGGCAAGTAGGAAACCTAGAAAGATCGAGTTCCTCAGGCGCATGGGGGTGCCTAACTCCTTCCCCATGCGTAACAAGAATCCTTACCCTTTTTCTGGCCCGCATTGATTTGTGCACGGAGCATACATGTTTTCTTCATCTTGTTTTCTTCTTGGTTTTCTTTTGTGTTTGGTTTTCCTCGTCTTTCCATTAAAAAACTAGGTGGCGACTCTTTTCCTTATCCTTTTTTATCTTTCCTGGTGTTTCTGAGTCTTGTCTTCTTCTTCGGATTCACCATCTTTGCCGTAACTGTATCGGGGCTCCTCGTGTGCTTCCACGCACCGGTAAGGAGAGTCGTGCAGGGTTCCACCGGCATGGTCACAGGAACTAGCGACTCCACTGGGGATAACTAGATTCTGACTTTCGTTTTGGTGTCCTTACTTGTTTTTAGTCTATATACTTTGTGCTTGTTTGCTTATTCTGTTTGCTTGTACATATTTGACTGAACATTCCTTTTTGTGCTTTTCTACACTATTGCTATGCCATCACACATGCACATGACCTACTTTATGCTTTTTTTTGTCGATACTTGCTTTTATTCACCTACTTGTGAGCACTGCACCAGTACATGCCATGTTCATGCCTTTTGCTTGTTGATTGACTTTTTAGATGCCATGATTGTGTGTTTTCTTCCCTTTATTTGTATTTTCCATGATTAGGAGAGTAGGGACATGTTTGCCTCCCTATCTGGATAAAATTAAACAAACAAACTCAGATAAACAATTAATAAGGCATAACTAGAGACGAATGCTCACAATTCCCCTATGGTTTAATAAAACGCAAGTAAAAGACACAAAAGCATATTGTATGAATGATCATTGTAGAAAGCATGCATCTTCTCCTCTGAGTCCACCCACAGTTCGCGAAGGACAATTCTAGTAACCCGTTCTATAGCTTTGGCGTAGGACGTGTTACTAGTTTGTCCCCCTTTGTCTGGGGTCGTGTTGGTGCTAGTAGAGGGTACAACTCCATGTTACTGCTGGAGACGAGGCCACCAACGCACCACCCGTTCACTGCTTGCGCTTTGGCCAGGGTTTAGAATGGGAACCTACTTTTCTGACTAGAGTCAAAACCTAAAATCCATGAATGCGTCCCATGTGGTCAACCCCATATGGGACATGCATGGTGAGAGAGTTCACTTTAGGACATTCATCTGCATTGCGTGTCATGACATGCCATTTTAATAACTCGCATTTGTCTTTGCGTCGTTGTCCAGGTTTTGATATTTGTTTCTCTTGCCTGTTTTCCTAGGTAGCTTGTTGTGAGGTCCTCAGCTAGGAGCTCGGGTGTCTCCATCGCAGGCGGCCTCCCGTGGTTGTTTTCTCTTACCTTTTCTGAACTATTGGTCACTTTTTGACTGTAGTTCGTCTTAGAGATCGTTCGTTTGTCTTTTTCCGCAACTCCTTCTATTTCGCTTGTGGTAGCCATGGCCCTGCAGACCCACAAGCCTCTAGTTACTGTTTTTATGGGGGACCCACATTTAGATCCTCCTCCTCTCACTTTGACTGCTTCTTCTTCCCTCTGTGCGTCCCAATTTGGGAATCATGGAGGATCCTTATTTCCTCTTCTGGGATAGCGGCAAACACAAGCCGGTCTAGGGCCCGTCACTGGTTCGACTACAGTGACTACCACGCGGGTCCCAGAAGTTCTGCCAGCCGCACCCAATCTCTTGGGCCCTCCTGTTTCAGGAGATCAACCAGCTACGGTTTCATCTATTTTAGGGGCCATTCCTGTTCTGCTCTTGCCTTCTAACCTATCTTTTGGTGGGTCTTTGACCACACAAGCTCAGTACTTGAGAGCTTTGGCCCAAGGGTTCGTGCACATGGCCCTATCTCTTGATCCTATTGAGAGTCTTCCTCTTTTGACCTCTGAGGTTCCAATGCAGACCACTATAGCATTGCAGGCTCACCCCACTACATTATTGCCCATACCATCGGCCCAGCATCACACTGCTTTGGCAATGGGGGGGTTATCTATGCCTCCTGCACCACAACTGCATTGGTCACAGCATGCATCACAGTCACTTAGGAATCAACCCATTAGTTGTGTGAGAGTACAACATTTCTTGAGTCTGTCGCTCGGAGTTGTACCAGTGCCGCAGCTATTGCTCTCGCGCTCAACACCACACACAAAACAACATACTCAGAACCCACCTCAACATCAGGATCAGGTCCCAACAAATAGGTCGTCACCGCACACTAGGCGCACACCTCCCATTGTTAAGCCAGTGCATCTCGTTGCATCAGCTCAACAAGGACAGCAACGAGAAACGAGGCCGTCGCGTTGAAAGTGACTACACTCCACTGGGCGAGTCATTGAGCGCTGTTTTTCCTCGTGTTGTGTCGCTTCTGAGACTCCTGGATCCATGTCCCCCAACAACTCCACTCCCTTGGTGTTATGACGTAAACGCATACTGCGATTATCATCGAGCCTCGGGGCATTCGACTGATAATTGCCACACTCTGTCGGATGTCGTTCAGGCTTTGATCGACAGTGGGACTATTGTTGTTGACACACGAGGCACAGCGCCTGCGTCCATATCTTATCCTCACTAGCATCTAGTTCAGCACACATTACACATTCACACACCACCGTTGAACCGACGCGTCTCGTTGCGTCAGTTCAGCAAGGGCAGCAACAACGATAGAGGTGGCCTCGCCATAAGGAAAGAGACTCCACCCCACTCGGGGATTCGTTGAGCGACATCTTTCCTAAAGTTGCGCCATACCTGCAGCTACCAGAGATTCGCCTACCACCGGACCTGCTTCCTAGGTGGTATAAGACTAACTTGTTCTGCCAATTCCATCGCACTCGTGGACATTCGACAAACAAGTGTTTCACTCTCCAGATTGCTGTCCAAGATTTGATTGACAATGGAAACATTATCGTTGTAACGCCTCGATCCCGGGCATGCTACCAAAACCCAGTATCAAGCATAATTACACTAATTACAGAAACATTAAATAACTGTAACTAAGGCTCACCTTCAGGATCACAATGTGCGACTAGAAGCTCCAACTCTTGCACCGGGACTCGGCTGCACGAGGCCTGCACCTGAAAACCAACTAAGTACGTGTGAGTGACATCTAAGTCACCCAGTACTAAACATACAAACCACAAAATCTCGGCAAAACCGAAAAGAAAACTCATTTCTTTTATTTTTCAAAACTTGGTTTTCTTTTGAAAATCCTCTTTCCTTTTACTGGAAATCATTTGGGAATTCAATCCCAAATCCATGCTCTTTCAAAAGCCATGTTTCTTTTCTCAAAACATTTGGAAACTCATTCCAAAACCACCTTTTCTTTTTCAAAAACACACCTTTGCATTTCCTTTAAAAACCTTTGGAATTCATTTCGCAAAACATATCTTCTTCAATACTTGGGATTTCTTCTCAAAACCACACTTTCAAATTCACGTTTTTGACCAGATCCAGCCTAAAACACAATGCCTCACGGGCTCAAAACCAAATCATGAATACAGGCTAGTAACAGGTAAAACCATCATTATCATTTCATTTCAGGATTTTAGGACTATTTCATCAGTCTAGTCCTAACCAAATCACATTTCTTTTTCTTTATTCATTTCCACTTTTCTTTACTATTGTTACCTTGATTAGGGGTAACCAGGCGCACAAGCAGTAGGCGAGGACATCCTTTCCCCTACCTTCCTGCACTATTGTGGTGAAATTCCTCGTGCGGGATGTCACCGCCTCAATTTCATTTTCATATGTACACGGAGATACGTCTCTGTTTGACGCCCCATCGGTGACCCGAACAACTAGGTCTAATGACCCAGGCTCAACCTACACCGTCGGTGACCCGAACAACTAGGCTCAGCCTACACCATCACGAGCTCGGTGACCCGAACAACTAGGTACAATGACCCAGTCTCAGCCTACACCGTCGGTGACCCGAACAACTAGGCTCAACCTACACCGTCTCAAGCTCGGCAACCACATTATTAGTATTCCATTTCAAAACTCTCTTTAAACTTTCTTTTCAAACCATTTTCCATTTCATTCTTTTCGTTGCAGGACTCTATCTCCTTGCAACACTTGGCCCTCCACTAGGGTCCCAACTCAAGCCATGAAAATCATGTTTAAAATCATAAATTGGGTCTCATGCCCAAAACCACACAAAATCATCCTTTTCATTCATTTATGGGATCAAAACCCAAAATCACGCCTGTAGACACCCCAAATTTCTAATTTTGCAGGATGAGGATCTGGTGGCTAAGCTTGAGCCTTGGTTGAGCCCATTTGGGCCCACAAACCCTCATTAGGCCATTTAATTCATGGAAACCCAATTGGGCCCATGAAGGCCCACTTTGGCCCATTAAGCCTTAGTTGAGCCCTTTTGGGTCCACAAGCCCACTTAGGCCCATTTGGCTCTCATTCAACTTGGCTGG
>JAMKQA010043945.1:0-10229 GCA_024699735.1 Posidonia australis | reverse complement strand
TAGACTTGTCCTTTTCTTTTGTTTTTTGCATGATTCTTCATGTGTATGGTTTTCCTTGTCTTCCATAATAGATTAGGTGGCGACTCCGTTTTATTTTGCTTTTTCGACGTGATTTTGCCGACCGATTTCGCATTCATTTGCGGAATCTCCTCGCCGGCATGGTTACACCAGGTCCTACAGTAAACCACAGTCTTGAGGCTCCTACCCCAGACCTTAAACTCGGCAATCACAACCAAGGACACGTCCCAGATACCTCTAGAGGTCTCACTACCCTAGTTGGCAAGCCCTGGTCTAGTTGTGAAAATCCCTGATTCGGTTGACCGAAATCTTTCGGTATTTCGAATCCCTGTCAGTTTTAACAGTCCCATTCCAGAACTGTCGACCAAAATCATTCGATCGTCCAAAATCCCCAGATTCGATGCATCGAAATACCCCCGGTCATCCGAATCAGTGGCCTAGGGAACCACCTGGGAGCATTTCGGCATACTGAACCCAATTCGACATACCGTTTTCTGCGATTGCAGAAAACCTCTCTGGCCTCCGTTGTCTCTTCTCCCCAAAGTGGGAGTAAGGAGCAGACCCCTCTAAAACACCACAAAAATTACAACAAAACTTGGGGTGTATACCTCCAAGTCTACTTTAAAACCCCTCAATCCAAATATAAAACCATTAAGCTTGCTGTTCTACGGAAATTCACAAAGGCATGAGACTCATATGGCATCACTTTAGCATGCATCAAGAATACCCACGAAAATCCCATGAAACACCCATGAATCAACATGATATCAACATAAACACCTTATTCATCTCATTCTCAACAATTTCCCTATTTTTGCATGATTTTAACATCATTATCCTCGATTATCCCTTAACCTAAACATTCCACAACAAGGAAAGGGAAATGGAGGGGGAACGTGTACTTGGCTCCGACGAGCCTCGTGTGCCCTCAAGCTTCAGCGATGCACGACACCAGCCTACCCCTGCTCACACGCTTTCCTCCGGAGCGCTGCCTCCCCTCAGCCTCCGCACTCGATTACTCCCTCTCTCTGGTTTCTGCTCCCCACCCCCGTATTGCCCGCCTCCCTTTAATGTCACCTCTGCGCCTGCCATCTCTCAGATCCCGTCATTGAGCCGCCAGCCTCTCTACTCCGTAGGAGACGGAATGAGCAGCCCTCCCATTCGGCCTTACGTGTAGGAGAGGACCGGTCGTAGGTCACGGGCACGGAGAAGAAAAGAAAGGAGGGTCACGGGCATGGTTGGGCTCTTGACATGGTCCAAGCTCAAATCCAAGTGGGTCTCACCCCCAAACATGGATCCCAATTGCATCATAGACCCACAAGCCAAAGAAGTCACACCACAAGGGAAAATCCAAGAGCACAAAACACAGGGTGAGACCACATCCAACTAACACAACCCGGATTAACCATTAACAAACTATATACAAATAGTACAGGAAATTCCATGGTTTATATTAAATGGAAAATCAGGCACAAATGTTACATCATACCCCCTTAAAAGAATTTTGTCCTAGAAATTCACTGATCAAACAAATGGGGGTACTGATACTGCATGTCCGCCTCTCGCTCCCAAGTAGCTTCCTCAACACCATGGTGCTGCCAATGGACTAGCACAAGAGGAATCACCATGTTCTTGAGGATTTGTTCCTTCCTATCAAGGATCTATACGGTGTCCTCCACCATGGTCAAATCTTCCTGCAGCTCATCCGGCTGAATAGGAATCACTTGGGATGCAGCGGTCAAACATTTCCTCAACATCGAGACGTGGAACACACTGTGCACGTCTGAGAACTCTGGTGGCAAGTCCAACTGATAGGCAACATCCCTGACTCTCCTGATTATCCTGTAGGGTCCAATGTAGCGAGGGCTCAACTTTCCCCGCCTCCCAAATCTGAATATGCCTTTCATTGGTGACACCTTAAGGAAGACGAAGTCTCCAACCTCGAACTCCAAAGGTCTGCTCCTCCGATCAGCAAAACTCTTCTACCTGCTCTAGGCAGCCGCCAGTCTCATCCTGATCAGGTCCACCTTCTCTGCATACTGCTGCACAATCTCTAGGCACAAAAGCTTCCTCTCGCCTACTTCATCCCAACAGGTAGGTGTTCTACAAGGTCTGCCATACAACGCCTCATACGACGCCATACCTATGCTGGAATATTAGCTGTTGTTGTAGGCGAACTTGATCAACGAAAGATGATCTTCCCAGCTCCCCCTAAAGTCCAAGGTGTAGGCCCTCAACATGTCTTCTAAGGTCTGGATAGTCCTCTTAGTCTGCCCGTCTGTCTGAGGATGGATGGTCGTACTGAAATGTAAAATGGTGCCAAAAGCCTCTTGCAATGTTCCCCAGAATCTAGATGTGAACTTGGTGTCCCTATCAGACACAATGGACACTAGCACCCCATGCAGTTGAACTATCTCAGCCACATACAACTCTGCCAACTGAGCTAATGGGAGATTCACCCTCATAGCTAAGAAATGTGCTGACTTTGTGAGACGATCCACAATTGCCCAGATGGTGTCGTTCTTTCTCCTTGTCTTGGGCAATCCTGTCACAAAGTCCATGGATACATGCTCCCATTTCCACACCGGAATATCCAGAGGTTGCAACATTCCCCTAGGCTTCTGGTGTTCAATCTTCACCATTTGGCAAGCTGCACACTTCATCACATGCTCAGCTATCTCTCTCTTCATTCCAGGCCACCAGAAATTTCTCTTCAGATCCTTGTACAACTTGGTGCTCCCAGGTTGACTTGAATACTTAGATCGATGGGCTTCATAAAGTAGTCTCTGTTTCAGATCCTCCACCTGAGACACATACAAGCACAAATCATACCTGAGTCCTCCATCTGCACCAACAGAGAAACGAGGCGCCTCTCCCGCCTCCTACTTAGCCTAAATCTCCTGCACAAAGGGGTCCAATTACTGAGCAGCTATAATAGTTCCCAGTAACCTTAGGCGAACAGACATGTTTGCTACCCAAGCTCTAGCTGGTCCTTGAGACTGCCGCAACGGTCTACATCCAACCAAGTCCTCAAGCATACACCACTCCTTGATCATCAAACTGGACATCAAGTGAGTGTGCTTACTGTGGGCATTAGCGCCTACATTAGCCTTCCCGGGATGGTAGGATAGGCTAAAATCATAGTCCTTGAGGTATTCTGCCCATCTTCTCTTCCTCAGATTCAAATCTTCTGAGTGAAGATATACTTTAAGCTCCGGTGGTTTGTGAATACCACAAACTGCTCACCATACAGGTAATGTCTCCAAATTTTCAGGGCAAATACCACTGCAGCCATCTCCAAGTCATGAGTGGGATGGTTCCTTTCGTGGTTCTTCAGTTGGCATGAGGCATACGCCACAACTCGTCCATGCTGCATTAGCACACATCCTAATCCTGTCCCACCAGCATCACAATACACTGTAAAGCCTCTACTACCCGAATGTAGAGTCTGAATAGCAGATGTGACCAGTCGAATCTTCAACTCATTGAAGCCCTCCTCGCATTGCCAGTCCCAAATGAAAGGAACCTCCTTCTATGTCAATCTGGTCAAAGGTGCTGCAATTTTGGAGAAATCTTGTATGAACCTTCTATAATATCCAGCCAAGCTTGAAAAGCTTCTAATCTCAGTCACGGTCTTGTGTCTAGCCCAACTACTAACTGCCTCAACCTTAGCTGGGTCCACTTTAATTCCCTCAGCTAAAATGATGTGACCAAGGAAAGTGTCCTCTTCCAGCTAAAACTCACACTTAGAGAACTTCGCATACAGTTGGTGTTGCCTCAAAACTCTAACACCATTCTCAAGTGTGTCTGGTGAGTCTGCACATCACGGGAATATACCAGCACGTCATCAACAAATACCACAAGAAATTGGTCCAGGTAGGGTCTGAACACCCTATTCATCAAGTCTATGAAAGCAGTTGGTGCATTCGTCAACCCAAATGGCATAACCAAAAACTCATAGTGGCCATACTAGGTACGAAAAGCTGTCTTCTGCACATCAGTTTCCCAGATCCACAGCTGGTGATACCATAATCTCAAGTCAATCTTTGAGAAGACTGAAGCCCCATGAAGCTGATCAAACAAATCATCAATCCTAGGCAGAGGATATTTGTTCTTGATTGTGATCTGGTTCAGTATCCGATAATCAATATAGAGGCGGAGTGAACATCCTTCTTCTTCACAAACAGCACCGATGCACCCCAGGGTGACACTCTCGGTTTGATAAATCCTCTGTCTAGCAGCTCCTGAAGCTGATCTTAAGCTCCCTCAACTCAGCTAACGCCATCCGGTAAAGAACCTTAGAAATGGAGCAAGATCTTGGCACCAAGTCGATCTGAAACTCAACTTCCCGGTGCGGTAGCATCCCAGGCAAGTCCTCAGGAAAAACATCGAGATACTCCTGAACCACAGGTTTATCCTGCACCCTCAGAACTGGAGAAGAAGACACTGTCACACTCGCCCAATATCCCATACATCCCCTAGATAAGTGGCGGTAGGCTTTCATTGTAGAAATCATCTTCTTCTATTCTTCGAGCCTGGTTCCTTGCACCACACACCATCCCTGGTCTTGACACTCGACCAGGACTCTCCTCTTGGCACAGTCAATAATGGCTGAATGCTGCACCAACCAGTCCATCTCCAAGATGATGTCATATTCCTGCATATCCATCACAATCAGACTGGCACTAAAATCTTGGTCCCCTAACTTCACACTGACTGATCGTAGATATTTCCATGCCAAGCTATGCTCTCCCAGAGGGGTCACCACATCAAGATGGAAGGCCAATCTGGCTGGTCGGTCAGTAACCTCCACAGCAAAGGACTCAGAGATAATAGAAAAAGAATTCCCCGAGTTAAACTAGACTCTAGCCATATAGTCAGCCACAAGAAAGGAACCTAGATAACACATAATATCCATCAACAACAACACAATACAACAATGGTTACAAATCAAACATGCCTCTATTCCATACCCTCCACTACATCCCCCGATGGCCCAGCATCAGGAGCAGATATGGAGAACACTCGCCCTTTAGTTAGCTAACGGGGCGTGTCCCCAGCTGGCCTTGCAGGATCAGGACAATTTCGCTGAATGTGCCCAGACTTTCCACAGTTGTAGCAGATCATCTTATCGGGATTCCACTATCAATGGTAACATTGTGCTACTACAAGCCCGTGGTGCCCATAGATATAACAAGATTTCTTCTTTTCTGGGCCACTACTCGAGCCAGCCTGACTGTATCCACCGCCTCCCCCAGCAACAGACTCGACACGCTCGTTCCTTTTCCTCCAAGTGCTCCCAGAACTGCTTGAGCTCTGCCTCCTAGAAGTGAATGACCGTGGAGCAAATGCCTTCCCCTTACCCTTGGGTTGATCTTCCAAGAACAACTTGTGGTCCTCCTCATAACGGGCCGCCAATTCCACTACTCTGGTCAAATGCCTATGAGAACTACCCTTGATCTGAGTGCTAGAGTCAATCCCTCCACAAACCTCTTGGCTCTGCACTACTCAGTGTCAAATGCTTGTGAAAACTACTCCAATCTGGTGAAGGCCGCCTCATATTCGGCTACGGTCATGCTACCTTGCTTCAGGTTTCTATATTCCCTATCTAGTCGATCCCATTCATACTCTGGAAAGTACTTCTCGTAGAAGGCTTCTCGGAAATCCTCCCACGATATCATCAACAGGTTAGCATTAGGGAACTTCATACGGTGGGTAGCTCTTCACCACAGGTCGACGTCTCCCTTACACTGAAAGGTAGCCAAACGAACCCACTTCTCGGCTGGACACTCCATGCCTTCCACGACCATCTCAACCTCGAGAAGCCAGGCCTCACAATCTTCTGGCTTGCCCTTGCCATCAAAAGTCGGTGGACTCAATCGGTGGAACTACTTAAGCCATGGGTCTGCCTTGGTCCCATCTGTGTTGTTCCTGCTGAAAGTCTGAGCAAAACCTTGCATCATATGGCTCAGCTCCTGCCGAAGACATCCCCAACCATTGTCCTGCTCCTCACCAGAGCTAGCTGCAGGAGTCCTGCCTTTGTCCCGACCTCTAGGCGGCATCTTGCTGCCACCACAAACAGACAAACACGCAAGCAAACAAAGAAATGAGGTGCTATGATCCCATGCAGACCGAGCAGTCTAACTAAAGCCACAATGTTGGACACCCTAAGCTGGTGCACTTAGTGAACCTAGGCATTGATACCACTCTGTAACACCCCTGTGCTACACAACAGTATAGGAACTACCCATGAACCAGCTAAAAGATTCTAAATGACAGAATTAAATAAATAAAACTAAACACCTATACCTGTGTATGGCAAAAGTGGCTAGGATGGGATGCACCAGACTAGACTACACTTACTCCTGAGTACCTAAAACAAGGGAAGAAGAAAAACACGTGTGAGTGACAGGAATGTCACCCAGTACACGCCCCAAAACAGCGGCAAGACCAGCAAAACACTGCCAAAAAGTCTCAAAAAAACAACAATCGCCAAAACCAACACATGTGGTTAGAAAGACTTCGAAAAAAGATGCCATTTTAAAACTTTCTTTTCTTTTGCTTTCAAAACCTCATCATTAAGAAATCATTATACACGACTCGGAGAAAGCAAACCATTTCATCTAGTTTCCTATCCCAAAACATCATTTAATCCATTAGCACAATTTATCACAAATCAGGGCTAGGAACTAGTCTAACACACAAATCCACAAATCTTATCTCAAAACTGGTCGCATCACCCTAGCCATAGGTGATCGACCTGGGCACAAGCAGCTGGTGAGGATTCCATGTCACCACACCTACACTACAGTGCCACAGTGAACCACCCTGCGTTGGAGTTCAACTGCCCCAACCGGAGCCTCAAATGTACCCTCACTGGTACAAGCACGGAGTGCGTACTCACGACGCCCTAGTGCCCGAGCACCTGGGGACTCTAACCCCAAACCAGTCCGACATCAGCATTGAGGGTACTTCGGGTCAACTATACCCTGGGGCCTACAGTACCACCACAATCTTGAGGCTCCAACCATGGACCATAAACTCGACAAACACAACGAAGGACACGTCCCAGTAACGCCCCGATCCCAGGCACACTACCAAAACACAATATCAAGCATAATTACACTAATTACTGAAACAACAAATAACTATAACTAAGGCTCACCTTCAGGATCACAATGTCCAGCTAGAAGCTCCAACTCCTGCACCGAAACTCAGTTGCACGCGGTTTGTACCTAAAAACCAAATAGCACGTGTGAGTGACATCTAAGTCACCCAGAACACACCCCAAAATATACAAACCACAAAACCATGGCAAAACCATAAATCTCATTTTTTCAAGACTTGGTTTTCTCTTTTTGAAAATCATCCTTTCTTTTATTAGACAATCACTTGGGAATTCAATCCCAATCCAAGCTTTTTCAAAAGCCATGTTTCCTTTTCTTTCCTCAAAACATTTGGAAATTCATTCCAAAACCATTTTTTTCTTTCAAAACATTCCTTTACATTTCTTTCAAAAACCTTTGGAATTCATTTTCCAAAACATTTCCATTTCCAATATTTGGGATTTCTTCCCAAAACACACTTTCAGATTCACATTTCTGACCAGATCCAGCCTAAAACACAATGCCCCATTTCTTTTTAAAACATAAACACTGGCTAGCAACTAGTTAAAACATCATCATTTCTTTTTAGGATTTTAGGACCATTTCATCAGTCCAATCCAGACCAAATCACATTCCTTTTTTTTTATTCATTTCCACTTTTCTTTACTGTTGTTACCTTAATCAGGGGTAACTAGGCACACAAGCAGTAGGCGAGGACACCCTTCCCCTACCTTCCTGCACTGCCGCGATGAAATTCCCCGTGCGGGATGTCACCGCCCCGGCCAACCGGCCTCAATTTCATTTTCATAAGTGCACGGGGATATGTCTTTGTCTGACGCCCCAGTCGGTGACCCAAACAACTAGGTCCAATGACCCAGGCTCAGCCTACACCGTTAGTGATCCAAACAACTAGGCTCAAAATTCCAGGCTCAGCCTACACCACTACGAGCTCGGTGACCCGAACAACTAGTTACAACGACCTAGGCTCAGCCTACACTGTCGGTGACCCAAACAACTAGGTATGAAAACCCAGGCTCAGCCTACACCGCTATGAGCTCGACAACCACATTATTAGTGTTCCCTTTCAAAACCATTTTTCATTTCATTCCATTCTTCTCGTTGTAGGACTTTATTTCCTTGCAACACTTGACCCTCCACTGGGGTCGCAACTCAAGCCACGAAAACCATACTAAAAGTCATAAATTGGGTCTCATGCCCAAAACCACATAAAACCATCTTTTTCATTCATTTGTAGGGTCTCAAACCCAAAATCACATCCAAATCCATTTGTTTGGGGTTCCACATGCCTCCATGTCATTACATAGGGAAACATCATTCATATAAACCCACCATACCATTAAAACCATTTAAAATTCATTAAAATTCACATTATGACATCCCATGTTCAGGGCAAAAACGGCATACCGAATTTTCAATTCGGTATTCCGAAATTCCCTATTTCGGTATACTGAAAATTTTCGGTATGCCGAAACCCCCTGTTTCGGTATACCAAAAATTTTCACTATGCCAAAACCCCCTATTTCGGTCGACCATGAAATTTTGGTCCACAGAACCCTGGGTTCTGGCTTAATCTGCTAGGATTTAGGCATACCAAATTCCTCGCAGACAAGGCACACCCCTTTCCGGGCAGTGAAAAATCAACCCAAGTGGGAGTCTCGATCAGACCCCTCAAACATTCACCAACAATTTCCATAAAATCATGGGGTGTAGACTCTCAAGTCTACTTCAAAACCCTCAAACCATTCATGATTCCATCAACCACACAGTTCAAACAAAAATCACATGGGGAAGGGGCTCAAGAACGACTACTGTAGCCTTCACCCCCAAAATCACATTCTCCACACAAACATCAATCCTAACCGCATGATCTCCACATTCTCATGCCATACATCACATTCCCATTCATTTCATGATTTTTCTACAATTTAACATGCATTTCTCTTAATTTCCATGAAATTGGCCCATCCTTAATAAAAACTAAATGGAGGAAGGGAAAGGAGTCACGTGCCTGGCCCAACTACCCGACGACTCTCCCCACACTCTGGCGAACCACCTCGGCCAGCGGAACACACGAGCAGCTCACCACCTCCTACCTACTCGTGCCTCAGCTTCCTCTTTTCTCTTCCTTTCCTTTCTCGCCACGCTCCCCCTCTGCCTACTCCTGCCTCCCTCTCTATATCTCCACCACCACCCGCTTGGCGCGGCCATCCATCCTATCAGAAGAAACGAGAAGGCACGGGCCTCCATCGCTGGTGGCACTGGTGGAAGAAGAGGAAGAAGAAGAAGGGGAAAGAGGTTGAAGGGTATGGATCGTGAGAGAGAGGAAAAGGGGAAAGGAGAAAAAGGAGAGAAAAATGACGAAAGACAGGCACGCCAACTGAGACAACTGTGCATCCTCAAACAGAACTCCACATTGGTCCCAAATCACAAATAGGTGCACAGACAACCAAACACAAGCTCACACAATCAAGAAACAATAGATTATCCATTAATAAACCATTTAAGCAATATTACAATTAATTACATGGTTTACAAATAAAAATGGATAATCAGGCCCAGATGTCACATCCTACCCCCCTTAAAAGAATTTCATCCTCGAAATTCAGCTCTAACAAAACAAGTAGGGGTACTCTCTCTGGATGTCCAACTCGCGTTCCCAGGTAGCCTCCTTTGTACCATGGTGTTGCCAATGAACTAACACCAATGGAATCACTCTTTTCTTGAGGACTTGCTCTTTCCTGTCCAATATCTGAACTGCATTATTAACCATAGTCAAGGCCTCCTATAGCTCCTCTGGCTGCACAGGTATCACTTGGGACGCGTCGGCCAAACTCTTCCTCAACATCGACACATGGAAGGTGTTGTGTACACCCGCCAACTCTGGAGGCAAATCTAGTCTGTAAGCCACCTCACCAACCCTCTTGGTAATCAGTTACGGTCCGATATATCTAGGGCTCAACTTGCCTCTCCTACCGAACCGCATTACACCCTTGGTTGGTGACACCTTCAGGAAAACGAAGTCTCCTACCTCGAATTCCAGAGGTCTCCGCCTCCTATCAGCATAGCTCTTCTGCTGGCTCTGGG
>JAMKQA010043944.1:0-15668 GCA_024699735.1 Posidonia australis | reverse complement strand
ACTATAAATCTTTGTGTCTTTGTGATTGAATGCTTTTGTGCTAAATCTTTAATAGTTTCAAGATTGCATAATAATTTCCAAAGAGTAAATTAAAACCGGAAAATCTCTATTCACCCCCCTCTAGAGAAGCATTAGTATCCTACACATACCTTGTCCGGAAAGCAGTCTTCTGAATGTCTGAGTCTCGTATCCTCAACTAGTGATACCCTGACCTCAGATCAATCTTCGAGAACATCGATGCAGACATTAACTGGTCGAACATGTCATCAATTTGGGGCAAGGGATACTTGTTCTTCACCGTGATCTGGTTCAGCATCCGATAATCTATACATAGTCAGAACGAATCATCCTTCTTGCAGACGAACAAGACAGGCGCTCCCCATGGAGACACACTCGGCTTGATAAATCTTTTGTCCAACAACTTCTGCAACTGAGTCTTGAGCTCTCGCACCTCTGTTGGTGCCATGTGATAAGGAGACTTCGACACAGCACCAGAACTGGGGATCAGATCGATTGAGAACTCTACTTTCCTATGAGGTGGCATACCAGGCAAATCGTCAAGAAAAATGTCGGGATATTCACACACCATAGAGATGTTGTGAACACCCAACTCAGGAGAAGTGGAGGTAACTATACTAGCTTGATACCCCACGCAACCCCTGACCAAAGACTTATAAGCCTTCATAGCTGAAATGACAAGCTTAGGCTCACCCTGACACCCACCTTGCACAAAGAAAGATCCATCCTCAGGAGACCCAAAATAAACACTCCTTCGAGCACAGTCGATCAAAGCAGACTACTGCTGTGACCATGCCAAACCAGAGATCCGATGTGGAGTCGCGCCAGAGGGAGGAGATCACAGCCATGCCAAGATGGCGAAGGCGCAAGATAGGATAAAACAAAAGAGAAAAGGAGTCGCCACCTAGTCTTTTAAAGGAAAGACGAGGGAAACCACAAAAGATTGAATGCATGAAATGCGAATCTGAAGGCCAGATGTCTGCTAACCAGAGGATGGGTAAGGATTCCTATTACGCACAGGGAAGGTGTTAGGCACCCACGTATGCCCGAGAAACTTGGTCTTTCTAGTCTAATTCGCTTGCTAAAGGTTGGATGAATGCTTGCTAAGCCTAGATCGTACTCTAAACATGCTAATGGGAATGTCAAGGCAAGACTGGATGGATATGCAAGATGGTATGTGAAAACTGCAATGAAATCCACATGAAATGATGAAGTCACAAAATATGACACAACAAAGAAAATCACATGAAATGACGAGGTTTTTGGCGAGAAAGGCTCGAAAAACAATACAGGCCTCAAGAAAATCAATAATGCAAACAACTTAGGTCATCAGAATCCTAAAAAACATTGCAGAAATCAAGATGGAAAAATTGCAGAGAAGTCCACACAAAACGGGCAAACTTTGACATGTGAAGAAATTCACATAAAATGATGGTGTTTCTGTAAAGAATGGTTCAGAAAAGCACACCAATGTCAAAGGGATCAAAGATACGATAGACTCAAGTCGTTAGAAGCGCAAAAAACATCATAGGGATCTGAGTGGAAAAATTGCAAAGAAACCCACATAAAACAGACAAACGACGACATATGAAGAAAATCACATAAAATGGCCATGTTTTTGGAAGGAACGCCTTGGAAACCATACTAATATCAAAAAGATGACAAGTGGGGTCAACCCAAGTCCTCGGAATCATGGAAAAAGTCATGAAAATCAAAAAAGAGAAATAATCCGCAAATGGGCCAATGTAGGCCTTTCGGTCAGTTCGTGTATGCCCTCGAGCGATGAAATCCAAATCAAATTGGGAAAAAATCCGAAACATAGGAGTAAAGAAAATCAAATCGAATATCAGATGAGAGACTCCGAAAATAAAGTGAATAAAAATCCAAGAAAGAAAAAACATAAGATGCCTACTCGCTAAAAAGGGATGGACTAATATGCAAATGTTACAGAAGCTATATAAGATGCATGAATATGTGCCTAAATGTGCACAAAGGTGCTGAAGAATGGCTTGGACAAAATTATACAAGACTGAGTGCAAAAACTAACATGCGGGTGCATGAATTGATGGTAGGGACAATTTGGTCATTTTGATGGTCAAATGTGATAAATGCATGTATGGGGATGATGCATGGTCTGAGTTATGTCAGAATGTGTACAAAATATCCAAAAAGTGTTATTTGCAAGAAAACATGGAGGGTAAAAATAATAAAATGATGTAAACACAATAAAGAACAAACACAATGACTAAAATGTAAAATTTACAAAAAGGGTGAGAATCTAGATCAAAATATATTCAGTGGCTTCTATTCTAATATGCAGAGGATGGATCAAACGACAATGTGGCACTAAGATGTGTGAAAATTGCACCTAGATAATTTCCTAAAAAGTTAGGGTTTAAAGTGCAAAATTCACACATAAGTGCAAATGTGACCAAAATATGAAATTAAAGACTATTTGACAATGCAAACATGATTTTTGAGTGATATCTATGCTTCAGTGCAGCATTACAAATGCCCATGAAGAAATGCCAAAAAAGTATGTCAAAACACTTTAAATCCTAATTAATGGATTTGAAATTAGTCTAAGGGTCTAGATGCAAATTTTCTATGCTCAGGAATTGTTTATTAAAGACTCAGGGAATTATATGCAAAATTTCAAGGCTCCAATGTGATAAAAATTGGGCTTTTATGTTGATCAATGTAATTATGAAGTTTATTAGGGTTCAAGATGCAAAATTCACAGAAAAAACTCATTTTTAAAAGCTTTGGGGGCTTAATGCAAAAGATCAGGACTTTAATGTAAAGAAAATATGAAAACAGGGACCTAAGCGTGATAAAACATGCATGAAACATTAGGAATAAAAAAACAAAATATGTAGGGGGTCATGTGCAAAACTTACAGAGATAATAAACGAATTGAAGTTTTTTAAAACTACCGGGTTTAATCATAAAAAGAAAGGACTAAATAAAAATAAATTAAGGACCTAAGTGTAAACCACCAAAAACCTAAGGACCTAGACCTAAACTATTCCATTCGAAGTTCGTCGACACTCTAATCTTCGATGAGGGCTCCGACTGGACTCCAGTGACTGGCCAAGGGCACTGCAACTGCGGAAGAAGGTGTGCGATAGCCTAGGAAGCTGGAGGATGATGTGGTGGGAGTCTCTGGCACGTCATGTTGGGCTGGAGAGGTCTGAGGTGCTTCCTCCACCTTGCGCTCCGGCGAGGTGCTCTGTCGACGTCGGGGAAGATGATGGCGAGGTGCAGCTGCACTTCAACGATGGCTAGGCTCGAGCAGAGGTCAAGGAAGCATCAAGGAGGCATGGCGAGGCTTTGGGAAGCACCAGTGAGGCTCGGAGAGGTCTGAGGTGCTCCTCCCATCTCTGCATCGACAGTGATGGCAGCGGTGGGTCGTCGGGCCGCTACAGCAGTCCAAGCAGCGGTGTGGCGGTGCGGAGGAGTTCGTGGCGAGGTGGCGAGTTTGCTGGAGGAGGTGGACTAAGGCTAGCACGATTAGGGCTCTCTAGGAGGCTTCGCGGCGTGGGGTCGTCGGTCAATAGTGGCAGGAGTGACGGCGATGCATCCCAGGCTAAAAGGGACCAAACTGAACTCCTCCTGAGAAATGGAAGCTCAGGGAGGAGGAGGAGGAAGAGAGAAGGAAGACTCTAGGAACCTCCTCCCGATCCAAGAGGTTTGAGGCCTCGCCTGTGGTGGTGAACCCACCCCCAGAGGCAGTGGCACGGCAAACAGGGATGCCCCCTCCGACGAATCGCAATTAAATCCTAAGGATGTCCTCTAGACCATATGGGACATGCCTCGGAGCTAAAGGAAAAAGAGGAGATTACCTGAAGTGTCGTGTTTCTCCTGTGGGGCTGTCAGCGATGCTCCGACAGAGGCTCTGGCGATGATGGTCAGGGCTCCTAGACTACAATTCTATTGGAGAAAGGGCTCTAGATCCTAGGAGCATCGCTAGGTTTCTGGTCATTTAGGTTTTATGCGCGTTGGGAGTCTCTAGGGAAACAGGGCTGAAGAGCTCTGAGAGGCTGGAAGCTGATGCCGTCAAGGTGCTGTCGGCGGTGAGGCTTTATACACCGGCAAGGCTCTTTAGGGCCGTTGATCCTCCTCCCTCCAGCAGATGAGCGCTGTTGGATCAAGCGTGAGCTGGAGGAGGCTGGATGGAGATTGTGGGGCTCTAAGATGTGCTCTGTATACTGTGGGATCTCATCGAAGTTCTCGCCAGAATAATCAAGGTCGCCGATGGTGAGTGCTCGGCGGAATTATTTTTTAGGTTGTATGTGGATTTTGATTGAAGGGATGAACTGAGCTTATTGGGCTTGGTTTCTCGGGTTTTCTTTTTTTTGTTAGTTTTGGGATTTTTATGGGTTTTAGGGTTTTAATTTTAGGTTTTTAATTGGGTATTGTGGTTTTAATTTAGTTTCTGATTTTGTAATTTGGGGTTTAATTAGTTGGTTTTAAATTAGGATTTTAATAGTTTTAGGTTATTGTTTTGGGATTTTTAGGGATTTTTGGGTTTTGATTCTTTAAATTTTTTATTTTTTTTAATTAGGGTTTTAACTATTTTAAATTTAGGGTTTTGGATTTTAATTAAGATTTTGAATTTAATTAGGTTTTTTGGGTTTAAATTAGATTTTTTCTTTAATTAGGGTTTTTGTGTTTTAATTATATTTTTTGTGTGTTTTAATTAGGGTTTTCACTTGATTAAGTGAATTTTAATTAATTTTGACTTTTAATTAGGGTTTTCACTTGATAAGTGGATTTTAATTAATTTTGACTTTTAATTAGGGTTTTTGTGTTTTAATTAGGGTTTACACTTTATTACTTGGATTTTAAGTGAATTTAAGTGGATTTTATTTAATTTTGACTTTAATTAGGGTTTCCACTTGATTAATTGGATTTTAGATGGTTGAAATGGATTTTATTTGATTTTGTCTCTAATTAGGGTTTTTATTTGATTAATTTGGATTTTAAGTTGATTTTATTTGGTTTTGACTTTAATTAGGATTTTTGTTTGTTTAATTTGGACTTTTAAGTGGATTTCATGTGTTTTGTTTGGTTCTAATTTTGATTAGGTCAGAGTGGGCTAGGGTTTTGGTTTTAGGTTTGAAAATTAGGGGTTTTGGTGATCGTAACCAGAGCATTTTCCAGAAGTGCTTGCTGCCAAGTGACTTCAAAATTGGAGTGTCTACAGCTACGCCAACCAATCCTTGCCGAGTATCACATCATACTCCTACATGTCCATCACGATCAGGTTGGCGTCAAACTCTATGCCATTCAGGGTCAAGTCGACAGACCAAATACCTCCATGCCAAACTGTACTCCCCCAGCGGCGTCACCACGCAGAGATGAAAGGCTAGTCTAGCTGGTCTCTCTCCCAACTCAACCGCAAAAGACTCAGAGATAAAGGAGAAAGAACTCCTTGAGTCAAACAACACTTTGGCCATCGGCCAGCCACAATAAAGGAATCTGATGGCCAAACAAATCAACACCACACATTCATACAATCAGGCAGATGTCTAGATTACAAAGGGATTACAACATATCTTAGAGGGTTACAGAACCAACTACTCATCCTTACCCTCAACAACATCTCCCGAAGACACAGCGCCTGGAGCTACAATGGTGAACACCCGTCCCCTAGTCTGCTGCTATGGCACGCTTCCTGCCTTCTTAGGTGGTTCCGGATAGGATCTCTGAACGTGTCCCGCCTTCCCACAATATAGCACACCACTGGAGCTGAAGTCGCCTAGGTTGGGGACAATATGCAGCAATATGGCCCACCTGACCACAGTTGAAGCACTGGTTCCCACCGGGTGCACTAGACCTTGTCTGATTGAGGCCAGTTCCGCTACCCCAAGCAAAGCCCCACTGGCCCGTAGAGGAAGCACTAGTCCTCGCTTTCTACTTCTTATTAGGGCTACCTGAACTACTGGCACTTGGAGGACCAGAGAAAGAGAACTGGGAGGCAAAAGAAGACTTATCCTTCCCCTTGGGACGACTCTCCAGAAACTTCTAATGCTCTGCCTCGCAGCGGTAAGCCATCCCAACCATGTCCTCCACAGTCTGGCACCGACAGCCCATCACCTTCACCCGTAGCCCTGGGTTCAAACCGTCCAGAAACCTCTGCGCCCGCTCCTCAGACTAATAGGTAGGAGCAAAACGTTCCAGCCGGGCGAACTAAATTTTTTTTATTTGTTTTCGATTGTTTGTTGCATTGCATTGCATTCTTTTTGGTTTTCCTCATCTTTTCGTTAAATAGACTAGGTGGCAACTCCCCTTATCTATTTTGTTTTTTTTATGTGTTTTTTGGCATTTTCGAGTCAAGCATCCCTTTCTTCGGACTCACAGCTCCTCGTTATGGCCTCGTTGGTTTCTTCCCCCCCAAGCCGGCATGGTCACATATGCAATCAAGTTTCAAACAAAACATGGTTTTTAGTAGGTTTGGAAAATTAATTAGTGGCTTGATTAACCTGTGTTCTCTTGATGAAATAGGTTCCTATGTCAAGGGTGAGGTTAACTTCGAGGGCACTAGGGGTCACTCAATGGGATTTTTGGCTCTTCGGTAACGCTCTTTGACTTTCGTTAGGGTCCACTAAGAGGGCCTAGACTGCGGGTTTGTCTCTCTAAAGAGGGACCCACTTCCCAGGTTTTTGTCCTTAGGGTCAGTCCTAGCAAACCACAAAGCAATAAATAAATAGAGAATAGTAAGATATCAAGTATCTACTAGGGCTTATTACAGACTTAGGGAGAGAGATGCAGTCTGAAATAACCACTTAGGATACTTTAGGTTCCCTAATCTAATAATCACAACCATGACAGAGCATGGGTGAGCGACCGGTACTGGCCTGGTTCACTCGACTTGGTTGATCAACCTAGATAGGAAATCCCAAGGAACTTTAACCTTACTATCAAACAATTAGTTTCCACCCTGTTGGTGGACCGAAAACAAACCTAAAAATCGATAAAAAACTAAAAGACATGTGGACAGCAATTTTTTTTCATTTTTTGGACTACTTCATATCAGAAAAAAAACAACACAAATTACAAAAATCCAAAGATCTGCAGTGAAAACCCTAAGTCTGTTCTCGTCGTCGAACTGGAAGGCGTTGTAGTGTCTCACCAACTAGAGTCAGATGTGACACATCGTCGATGGTACAGGCGGCTAGGGGTTAGAGTCCTATTCGTTAAGAAAAATCCAACAAAAAGGCTTGGAGTGTCGCAAAATCGTACGCACGTGACTCCCAGGACCTAAAATGACACCTAAATCTACGAAAATAAATGAAAATAGAAGGGAAAAACGAAATGCTCACATAGCATGGGGGTTGGCTCAAAAGCCGGTCCCACCGTGATCGCTAATTTTTTTGTAAGACCCCCTTTGTGTTTCGTTCTTGGATTGATATGGAAACCTGAGATCTGGTATGAAGTTGCGGTCGTGGGTTCACTGGCTCACCAAATCAACAGTTGGATGTCGTTTGGTGGCTTCTTCGTGCAACGTAGCTCCTTTTTCCCTTTAAAACAAATAAATCTGGATTAGCACAAGGTGAAGTAAACAAAATCAAAAATAACATGAAAAAATATGACTAGATGAATTGAACACTAACCAGGGGTTGTCCCAACATGCATATGCTATGGGTTAAATATGAAATGCTATAATGAAAAGAAAAATAATGCTTGAACGATATTCTCTTCACCCTTGTGTGTGCAACATGGAGTGGAGGAAGTGGAGGCACGAACGTAGAGATGGGATGGAAGAGAAGGTCAAGAACTTTTCATGAATATCTGGCAGGACTTTGCCAGGGCTTGCTCTCACTAGATGGAACTTTCTCAAGATCTCCCTGGCCTCCTCTGACCTAGGGGAGTCTAAGGGTTTATTTATAGACGCTAGGACATGAAAAAGCTCTTCAAAATAGATTTTGGAAGCTTCTAGAAGCAAAAAAATCGAAAATGGGATATTTTGAGCTCATCACCCATGGAGTAGGAGACACATTCAGATGTGTCGCTACATGGGCAGGCGACAGCCTAGGATATTCTATTTTCTAAAGAGAAAAATAGACAAAAATATCTCTTTGGAACTAATCACCGCTCAAGGTGGTGTCGAATTCTAAATATCTCTACGTTTAAAAATAAAATCCAAAACCGATTCAACAGATATCTAGCAACTGTAAATGACTCATCCTGATCTTTTCAATCGCTAGAATATTCTAGAAGATATTTGAATTCAAAATCAAAATCAAATTTAAAAGATAAAATCCCCAATAATTATGAGAATTATGTTAAATATATCTATAACAACTTCCAGTCTCTTAATTAAATAAATATTTGGAAATTAAGCACATGTTGAAATTATCTTTTTAAATCATAGATCATTCTAGCATTTAAAAGGTGATTTTAATATCATAGCTCGTCTTTAAACATGATAAAAATATATGATATGAAAATCATTGTCATCCATTATTCTAAAAGTTTCTGGAATTATCTAGCATTGATAAAGATTTATATGATATTCCATAAATATATAAGTGTGACTCTTGGGCCTGATTATCCATTTTTAATTGTAAATCATGTAATTAATTGTAATATTGTATAAATGATTTATTAATGGATAATTTATTGTTTCTTGTGATTGTGAGGTTTTGGTTGGCTCTCTGTGCACCTGTTTGTGTTATGGGACAAATATAGAGTTCGGTTTAAGGATGCACAGTCACCTCAGTTTGCGTGCCCGTCTTTCTCCTTTTCTTTCTCTCCTTTTTCTCTCTCTCCTTCATGAGTCCTCATCTTCTTCGTCTCCTTTCTTCTTCTTCTCTCCAACCTGTGCCACCACAAAAACGTTTGTGCTGCCCCATCCCCTCTTACGCGAGGGTGATGGGATTGGTGGCCAGCGCGACATGGGAGGAGGAGGAGATAAAGAGGGGCGGAGGCCTGAGGAAATGGAGGGGAAGCCTAGTCGAGAGAGAAAAGAGGAAGAAGGAGCGGTGCACGAGTCGGAGGAGGAGAGTTCGTCTGCGTGATCCGTCGGTGGGGAAATGCTTCGCTGGAGTGCGAGGGAGGTCACTAGAGTGCTGCCTAAGGTATGCGACTCCTCTTCCTCTCTCGTTTTACATTTCTAGCATAATGTGTTAAATGCATGTAAAATCACGGAAAAATAGTAGGAAGGATGAGAATGTGATAGATAGCATGAGTATGTAGAGATCATGCTAGGATTGCATGGATATCATGAGTTCTGGTCAAAAATGAAAATATGCTATAGTGATTCATATCGAGCTTTACCCTTTTATGATTTTTGTATGGATAGCATGATGAATGGTTTGAGGGGTTTTGAAGTAGACTCAAGGATCTACACCCCATGTTTTATTCAAGTTTTACGATGTGTGTTTGGGGGGTCTGCTGGAGGTCCCCATTTTCGACGTAATGTTTGGATTGAAATAAGGGAGGTGTTCTAGGCACGGGGATTTCAACATGCCAAACTGGGTTCGGCATATCTATTTCCTATCAGATTACACACAAATACTTGATTTCAGTGGACTGAAAACACTCAATCGACAGAAACAGGGAGTTTCAGTATACCAAAAAGGTTTAGTATACTAAAATAGGGATTTTTGGTATACCGAACTTGATTTTGGTCTACCGATTTTATCCCCTAGCCCATATGAATAAATGAGTATGAAAAATGAAAATAAATGATCTTAAATGGATAATGGGTGTGTATTAATGGTGTTTTCCCCATGTAAATGTCATGGAAGAATGTGGGATCCAAATAAGTGAATTTGGAAATGGTTTTGGGTTTAGAGCACCAAAAATGATTAAAAGTGTTGTTTTGGGCATGAGACCCAATATGTAGTTTCAAATACATGGTTTTGGATGATTTTAGGTTGGAACCATAGTGGAGGGTCATGTATTGCATGGAAAAGATTCCTACAACGAAAGAATGAGATGGAAATGGTTTTAAAAAGGAAAACTTAAGAGTTTTGGATAATAAAACACTAATAATGTGTTGTGGAATCACGAGGGTTGGTGTCGGTAATATGGTAGGAGAATGATACTCCAAAGAAACCAATTGTCAAATACGATCGTGTTTGCCAGAATGGAACCACTAGGGGTTGGTGCCGGCAAATTGATAAGATATCAATTGTCAAATACGACTGTGGTCACTGAGCTTAAGACAATGTAGGCTAAGCTTGATATATGAACCAGGTGTTTGGGTCACCGATCGGACGTCAAAAAAGGACGTATCCCCATACATATGAAAAGAAATTGAGGCCAGTTGACAGAGGCAGTGTCCTTCTATATGGGGAACTTCACCACGGCAGTGCAGTGATGATGGGGAAATGGTGTCCTCACCTACAGCTTGTGTGCTTAGTTACCCCTGATCATGGTAGCATTAATAAGAAAAGTGTATGGATTTGTGGTAATGAAAATGTATGGTTTGGCTAGGATTGGACTTGTGAGTGGTCCTAAAATCATAGAATTAAATAAGAATTGTGTTTTAACTAGTTACCAGTCCATGTTGTGGTTTTGGTTTTGAGCCCTAAGAGACATTGTGTTTTAGGTTGGACCTGGTCGAGACTATGAATTTCTTGGAATAAGAAAAAGATTTTAAAAAAAAAAGAATAAAAGGGGAGGAATATGAATTTGAGAAAAAGGCATGTTTTGGAAACAGATTTCCAAATGTTTCAAAAGAAAAGGAAATGTGAAATTTTGAAAAGAGAATTGTTTTGGAAATAGATTCTCAAGTTCTTTTTAAAGGAAAAAGGAAATGATGTTTTAAAATGGATTTTTAAAAGAAAACCATATTTTATAAATTAAAAAGCTGTGTTTTTGTGGTTTTGTTGAGTTTTCATTGTGTGTGTCTAGGGCACATACTAGGTGGCTTAGATGTCACTCACGCGTGCTTGTTTGGTTTTCAGGTGCAGGTTAGGGTGCAATCTAGTTCCGATGTCAAGTAGGAGCCACTAGCCACACATCATTTCCTAGAGGTGAGCCTTAATTACAGTTCTTTAATTATTACTGTAATCAGTGCAATTTGCTTATGATACTATGATTTAGGTAACGTACCAGGTTTCGGGGCATTACAAAGTGGTATTAGAGCTAAGGTTACACCTAGTGCACCGGCTCGGTGATGTCTGGTTTAGTGGCTTCATAGGACTGCACAGTAGAGAGTTTGCATTTGATTTTGGTTGTTGCATTTTCTTGTTGTGTTGGCAGGAAGATGTCTCGTAGAGGCCGTAGCCGTGGCAAGGCTCCAATGCCCGACTTCGAGATGGGAGAGAACAGTGCATGGAGGGGTATGAGACGAGAGTTTGTCGAAATGATATGGGGTTTCGCCTAGTCCTTTGGCAGTAGCAGTAGGGATGAGGTGAAGTGAGACCCGTGGGTCAAGCCGTTCCATCAGCGAGGCGGGCCAACTTTCGATGGACGCGACACACTAGAGAAGTGTGAGGCTTAGCTTTTCGAAGTGGAAAAGATCCTAGAAGGGATAGAGTGTCTAATGGAGAAGTGGGTCCAGATCGCAGTGTTTTAGTTTAAGGGTGCTACAGAGTGGTGGAGGGCTACGCACCGCACCAAGTTTCTGAGTGTGGACCTACTGATGATCTCTTGGGAGGAGTTTCAAGAGGTATTCTATGAGAGGTTTTTCCTTGAGCATGAGAGGAATAAGTTGGACAGAGAGTTTCGGAACCTGAAGCAGGGAAGCCAGACTATGGCTGAGTATGAGTCGACCTTCCTTCGATTAGAGCAGTTCTCTCAGGCTATGGTTTTCGAGAAGAATAGAGCCAAGAAATTTGTGGAGGGACTTAATCGTGTGTTGAGATCCAAAGTTATTGGTTTTAGATGTTAGACCTTGGCAAATGCTACTAAGCTTGTAAGCCGCTATGAGGATGATCATAGGTTGTTCCAGGAAGAGTATCTTAAGAAGGATAAGGGGAGGAAGTCTATCTCTTGACCTTCTATCTCCCGACCTTCTATTTCTCAACCTTCGGTCACTAGAGCGCCAAGTTCGGGGAGTTCTAGTAGCTCTGGGAAGAAGCGGAAGGAGCAGCCAACGTCTGGTAGAAAAGAGAGTGTTGGTTTCAGCCATGCGGGATCCAGCAGTGGCTTGAAGATGGGACCGTGCCACGTCTATGGTAAGAAGGGGCATGTAGCGGCGCAGTGTTGGCACAGGTAGAGAAGTTTAGATAGTGTAGTATGCTATAATTATGGGAAGTCTGAGCACTATCAGAAAGACTATCCCAGTCAGCCAAAACCAGTAGGAGATGAGCCTCGTCAGCCTACCAAGGAGAGAGTGCTCTCCATCGCTGCCCCAGATGCTGATCCATCAAGAGATGTGGTGGAAAGTGAGACTTAGTATGGCCATATGAGTTGAATTTTATCTTGCAAGATTGGATCCTATATGTGATCGACACTATCTTTTGCTATGATTATGATAATGATTATAATGTGTTGATGTTAGGATCTTTTCTTGTGACTGACCGGATGGCCTGAGTCTTGTTCGACTCTTGGAGTTCATTTTCTTATGTCTTTGAGTCATTTGCTTCTGAGATTGGGACCAGGTCAGCCAGGTTGGCATTCCACCTAGATGTAACTACTTCATTGGGGGAACACAGTCTAGCGTGGAGATATCTGAGACCAATTGATATCCAGCTGGGAGATAGGAATTTTCAGGCCAGTTTGATCCTAATGGATATGTAGGACTATAATGTTATCTTGGGAATGGATTGGCTAGTACAGCATTCAGTCGTGATAGATTGTGCTAAGAGGAGTGTTCTAGCAGAGTGTCTAGGCCAAGGCTAGTGTGTGGTACAAGACACCTGACTAGGGGAGTCCAAGAAAGTGATATCTGCTATCAAGGCCTATTATCATTTGGTGAGAGGCAATGTGGGCTATTTGGCATGTGTGACTGTTTCTACTTCACCTGTGGTTGAGATTCAGGACTTGTTGGTGGTGCAAGAATACCTTGATGTATTTCCAGAATAATTGCCTAGTATGCCACCTATAGACACCCTAATTTTGCAAGATTGTAGGTAGTCTTCTCAGGAGCAAAATTTTTGTTGCTAGGCTCTCAATCACTTTTCCCCAAAAGCAACTTGACATCTTAACCTAATTTCCTCTACAAAACTAGCCTAAGCCTCTATTTTAATCTAAAAACCCTAGCGGGCAATCAATACACTAAACCATATCCTAAACCCTAGTGATATCTCAAATCCATCCAAATCCATGCAAATCCACCAAGCCAATAGCCTAAAACCTAATTACCAAGCCCATGAAAGCCCACAACACCTCAACCCATTTTATTCTTCTTCTTCCAACCCAAGCAAGCCCACCAAAGCCCATTTAAGTCCACTTTCTCAAACATTCTTGGGTTTGTTATTGGGTTGTTAGGGTTTGTTAGTGAATTGGTTAGAGGGATGTTGGTTTGTTATGAAGTGGTTAGGTTGTTAGGTTCGTTATGGAGTTGTTAAGATTTGTTAGTGGGTTGTTACGAAAGGTTGTTAGGGAGGTGATTTGTTAGAGTTGTTAGTGGTGTTTTGGAGGAGGGATTATGGGCTGGGTTCCCCCTTATATAAGGAGAGATGAAGACATGCATGGGGGGGGAGGCTTTTCTGAATGAATCCACTTGTTTCTCGGTCTCTCTATCGTCCCTCTCCTCACAGGTTCTTTGGGAAGTAAGTGGTAGAGCTCTTCCATAGCTAGCCATGGCCTCGTCTCCTCTCTGTTAGCACCTCCACCTCCCTTTTCCACATCCGAGTTCTCCAGCCAGAGAGAGAAGAAGAGTGAAGGCAAGTAGCTTGAGAGGGATAGAGACTTCCAGACACTATCTTCAAACCCCTCCGACACTCGGTGCCTCCTCCACTGGCTTCCATCCCTCCATATGACCTCCAGCAGTTGCAAGTTCAGCTTCTGATCATCGCCAAGCATCCACAGATCCAAAAGAGACCGTCGACATCCAGAGCCAACAAAAGAGGTAAATTTTTCACTGCTTTTGCATGAGAAATCCGATCCTCTGCCACTGCCTCGATTCATCGAGGGATTTTGGCACGTTCAGTGTCCTCGCTCTTGCATCTTCACATCGATTGGGTGGTTTCTTCCCTGGCGTTGGTTAAGGACTCGAGCTTGCGAGCCGGTAGAACCCATCACCGGAGAAGGAGCTCAGGTGGAGGCGTCTAGGCAGCGTGTTTCGCTCTTGAGCATAGATGCCTGAAGGTCTAACCCCAATTTAGCTTCACCAAGCCTCTGGAAGCGCTGGATCACCTCGCCGCAGCCCCTGGATGCGAGTTACAGAGGAATACGTTGCCAGAGACGAGACGTCGATTAGCTGGATGAGTAGAAGGGTCCACGCAACCAAACTTGCATCTAAATGTTTGGATACTTTCCCTTTCTTCCCCTCTATCTTTTGGAGTCCCTAGATCACTGTGATCACCGTGCCAAAGCTCCAGTCCACCTCCCACAGTCGAGCTCGTCAGAGAAGATAGAGTCTACGGCAAGGTGGATCAGGGGAGGCACTCACACGGTTTTCCTCGCATCCATGCACCTGCACATCTTCCCCTTCTTCTCCTTGACCTTTTGGAAGCCTAGGACTGCCGCACCGCCACCTCCAACAGCTCCAACCATCTTGAGCTTGTCGTCGGTTTGCGACGTCGGCGAGCGAGGTGGGGAGAGGAACCAGGTCGTTCAATGCCTCATTGAAGCTATTGGATCTCTTCATCTGTCCTCCCTTTTGCTTATCAAATGATTAAATGCATGATCAGGTACTAGGGAAGCCATCTATGGCTTCCCAGGCGGTCGTTGCTGGTGAGGTTCAGTCGTCGGCGGCCGTCGTTTTCTTTTTTTAAATTTCTTATTGAAAACTTTCTTTTCTTTTCTTTTTTTGCACTTAGGTCCTTACATTTTGCATTCTAGCCCCTACATTTACTTACGCATCATTTTATCTTCTTTATTTGGTAAACTTTCAGTGTGGCCTCTGTGCTTTTCTTTTATTAGTTCTCAAGTCCTCAAATCTTTGACAAAAGCCCTCAAGATTCTTAATTTCAACCATAAGTCAACTGATTTGCACATTGAACCCTAAATCTCTTTTAAATTGCATTGAGAACATATTTTCTTGGCACATTTACAAGTTAGACCTTGGAAATTTCTATTTTCACCTAAAAACACATAGATTTACACATTTAACCCTGAATTTCTCTAAAATTTCACGAAAACATATTTTCCTGGCATATTTACATATTAGACCTTGAGAATCTCAATTTTTCCCCAAAATGCACAGTTTTGCACATTTAACCCCTAGTTTCTTTAAAATTGCATAGAAATATGTTCTTTAGCACATCTACAGATTAAACCTTGAATACCCTAGTCTTTACCCAAAAATATGTATCTTTTGCACAGAGGTCCCTAGAAACTTACATATTTCATCTATGCATTCATTTGTACATCTTGTTACTCTTTTTCACATATATATATGTATATATATATGTTATACATCCAATAGCAAAAGCCCCATGAATCCAAACGAAATCAACAAGTGGAATGAGAAGAAAATTCGAGTAGAAGAGGAGTTGTCCAGCCGCATGCCTAGAAACAAGTTGTCACCAAGGAGAAAAAATACCAAGAGATCAATCACACAAACACCAAGGGATTTAACG
>JAMKQA010043943.1:0-10415 GCA_024699735.1 Posidonia australis | reverse complement strand
TAAAACTAAAATGAGTTGATGGGTTCATGTATGAAAACATGCAAAGTGCAAGGGAATAAAACATGATATGAGCAAATCCCACCAAAACACAAACAAGTTATCTTATCTCTACTGCATGATTTTAACATTTAGAAGCTTGGCATAGATTTATGTGTAAAGAAACATTAAGAGAAAGACAGCTTGTATATGCAAATATGGTGTAGATTTTTATGCTAGAAGAAAAGTAAGCATGTTTGCAAACGAGAGTATAGATTAGCATGGAAATCATCTTACGAGAAGGATAAGCAAAATCATCATCAAAATCTCATGAAAACATAAAGAAAATCAGACCATATGCAAGTTTCTAGCATGTCTTATTCCAATGTAAAAGAACAAGAATTAAAAGGAAAAGTGAGAAGGCCTACCATGTCCTAGATGTTCTTTCAAAAAGACCCAAGATAATAAGCTCCTTGATGCTTTGGAAGGGCTGAGAATATCTCTGGATACAAGAAGAAAGCTAAGAACTCAAAGAGACAGTTGCAGAATTCTGGTTGCAATTGTGTGTCTTGAACTTTCTAATCCCTCAAATGGCTACCTATAGGTGTCTATTTATAGGGAACATCCAAGGGTAACTCATGGAGAATGTAAGGAGCCTCGTAGACGAAAAGCCTGTAAGATTCCATGGCATATTCGCTGCTAGAGGTAACAGCCATAGGAGGTGGAAAGCCAGCAGCCCGCAGCCTGCGAAATGGCTGGCCGCCTGGGATGTGCGTCGGGTATGTGCACCTAGCATGTGCGCCTACTAGGTGTGCTAGGTAAATGTGCTAGCTAGGTGTGCTAGGGAGGTGTGCTAGCTAGGTGTGCTAGGGAGGTGTGCTAGCTAGGTGTGCTAGGTAAGTGTGCTAGGTAAGTATGCTTGCTAGGTGCTCTCTCCTACCTATTTGGAGTTCTAGTTGAGCTACGGGCTTGCTATGGGTTTAGGATTGGTTTGGCTAATGGGATTTAAGGGTCAGCCACATCCAAAGCAACATCTGGAAGATTAATAATGAGTCACCTCAAAATCGGGGTGTCTACACCAGGGGCACAAAACAAAGGGAGAGACCATAGCCAACAAACACAACCTGAATTACCAATAATAAACCACACACAAAATAATTACAAGAAATTTCATGATTTATATTAAATAGAAAAAAACCAGGCACAAATGTTACAACTATCCCTTTCCATAATCGTTCCTGAGTTGGCTTGACTTGAACCCAAAAGGGCTAAAGGTCGAACTAAGGTCCGGATTTTTCTCTCTTGGCTAGACATGGCTTTGTTTGGGCCTAAACACAACCCAAGTTTGAGCTCGAACCCAACACAAACACAACTTAACCTGAGCTACATTTTATGGCCCAATTTAGGCTCGAAATAGACTTTAAGTAAGATTATGTAATTTTAAATATAAATATCGATTTTTATGTTACAATAATTATTTTAAATTATATTTTATTTATATAAACATATGATAGTTAAAAGAGGAATGTCTATATAGAAGAAACGTACGTTCACTCTATAAAAATGAATGCCTGTTTTTTATGGATGGTAGATTCTATTTAAAAATAAACGTTTGCTCTATAAAAGTGGACATCTATTTTTATTAGTAGATGTCTATTTTTAATTTTTTATAATTTTTAAATATTAATAAAATAATTAGGATTGACTAAAAATCAAACTCAATGTAACTTGATTTGGGTTTAACTCAAGATAATTAAGATTGTGGAACATATTAGGCCATAGGATTTCTAATTCCGGCATAATCTGCCATTGTTCGAAATGATTTAGGTAAACAAGCTAGTCTAATATGATTAATTGTTTGATGAAAAGAAAGCGAATCTCTCGCTTGTCTTATCACACATTTGGTGACCATCGCAAGATCATACACACAAGCTCCAAAACATCCAATTACATCTAGTAGGGTGTACATGGGTCAGTTGAGTCAAGTTATGGGTGAACCTACGATCCAACCCATATTGTTCATGTTGGATAATTTTAGACCCATATCCAATTTAGACCTAACCCAATCCAACCCACAAACTTCGGGTTGGGTTGGGTCGATTTCCGGGTTTTATAGTACTTGAATTTTATACAATAAAAGATATAGGCTCATCCATTATTAATTACGAAAAAGTGATAATAAACTCATCTATTATTTAAAGTTAGAAAAAATGACATACGATACATTAGTGTTGCTTAGTTATTTAATAACAATTTTCTCCAAGAGTATAAGAGACAGGTGCTTACTTAACTAAAGGACTAGATGACTGCAAAAATTGGAGGATAATTCATGATTTATTGATCCAAAAATAACTAATAAAAGTATAGTTACTTAACAAATAGAAGTAGCTTTATTAATATTGCCTGTAAAATATATACAAGTACTAAGCAAGAGAAGTGAAAAAAGAAGCTATGATTACTGTTTTATGTTTTTTTAAATTAAAATTATATATATAACATGTATTTATAAATATAAATAATAATAATTATATATATAGAGAGAGAGACTACAGATCTATTGCATGAAACCCATGTTTGAAATCCATATTCAACCTATAAAATTCGAATTTGGGATTTTCTGACCTATATTCAATCCATAATAAAAAAAATCCGGCCCAATCAAACTCAAATGGTTCGATTTGGTTCGATATTCGGGTCAACCTAAACACATGTAAACACTAACATCTAAGATGATTTTGATCATGATTCAAAATGAAAACAAACACTATAAAAACTTTGGAGAAAAACTGTCAAACAAACATCTGTAGAAAAAAAAAAGCAACGCATGTGGGAGAGTTGAAGTTTTGTATTCTACTGGCCTATATATGGTGAGGTTGGCGTGGCCTGCCTTCCCTCCTGTGACCTGAAGATTTGTTCTTTTCGCACCTCCTCTGCTCTCCTCTGTTCCAGAAAAAGGAGAGGAGTGGAGAAAAACCCAAAACAACAGTGAGGAGGAAGGAACGATGGTTTCTTGTAAGTTTGTGCACTACAATCCTTCCTTCCACCATGACAAGATGGTTTTTATTTGTTTCTAGTCCACCAGACCATCACTGGTGTAGAATAGACCCTTCTGATGCTTATAAAGATGCCACTTTTGTTTTTCCGAAACAGGGTAGGGAGGCGGCATGTTTTTTGGTTTCTGTCCATCCGCTCTCCTCTGTTGCACTGTTCACGTGTAGTGTGGTGGTTGTCGTGGATTGTGGGAGAAAACCCATCTCTTCTTTTTGGGTTTTCTGCTGGGGGGGAGGAATACGGGAGGCTGCTTGATGATGGATGTAGAGAGTAGGAGCACGTTTAAGAGGATTTGTGTCTTCTGTGGGAGCAACTCCGGCAACAGAGCCGTGTTCAGTGATGCTGCACTCGATTTGGGACGTGAACTGGTCCGTCCTTTTTTATCTTTTGTCTCTTTGCTTGTTCCTTTTCTTATGGTTTTTCTGTGTTTTGGAACTCTATTCTTATTGAAATTTTGTGGGTTTTCTGGATTTTGATAGACGTGTTTATTGGAATCCAAATATTAATAGATTTTTTGGGTTTCATTTCATTGATTTCTGGATTTGAATGATAGGTGAAAAGAAGGATAGATTTGGTCTATGGAGGGGGAAGTGTTGGATTGATGGGTCTGATATCCCAGACTGTTTACAGTGGAGGTTGCCATGTTCTTGGGTAATATCAGGAAATGAAAGTTTGGCTTTAAAAATGGAATATGGATACTATGTTCCACTTCCATGTTTTTTTGAGATTGTGTAATCTGTTTCTGGTGTTTTTCTGTTGTTACATTGTTTGTGGATTGGTCATTTTATACAGGGTTATTCCTAAAGCTCTTATGCCTCAAGAGGTACGTATAGTATGCAACAGAACCTTTTTTTTCCTAGTCTGGGTTGAATGTGGATCAAATGCTACTGCTGAATATTTCATAAGGAAGCTATTAATTTGCACTTGTATTTTCTCTTGATTCACGCCACAAAAACCAATATTTTCCTTTCATATGTTACAAGAATTCTATACAACAGTTTCATGTTAAAATGTTAGCGTTGTTTAGCCTTTAGGATTCTATTTGAAATTACTGTTAGTAGTGACGTTTATGACACATCGGGGCTTCATTGTGACAAATAAAGTGCTACTCCCATTTAAACTTCCAATTACTTAGACATTATTCTTCAGTCTAAAATTAATATTAGACCATCCCTGTTTATTAAGATGCCATTTTTTGTTTAGTGTCAAGCATCTGGGTTTCATTTTCAAGTGGTCAGTCAGGCATTTGAAGTTCAAATTTTACAAGTGTATAATTTGTCCGAAAAAGGAATCGTTCAACTAGATATTTAAAAGAAGTTTAAGCCTCTATTTTTTGGCTAGCAAGTACATATTGATGCTGATGATCCTGCATGATTTCTGAAAGAATTAAACATTTGGTTCACAAAACCTATGTGGGAATATCTCAACTGAATCTGTGTTAAAATTTATATTGATATGTTGTAATGCTGATTGGTGTTTAGGGTGGTTGTGTTTTTTTCAGTAAATTTGATTGATTTTCACAGATATCTGGTGAACCTGTTGGTGAGGTAAAAACAGTGGCAGACATGCACGAGCGCAAAGCTGAAATGGCTCGGCAATCTGATGCCTTTATTGCCCTTCCTGGTAAATATCTGCTAGTTATCAATTTTAGACTTGGACAGGATTCCCTCCAGTTATATGGTAAATTTGGACTATTCTTAGCATGGATTTGATGTAATATTAGGAGGATATGGTACAATGGAAGAGCTGTTGGAGATGATAACATGGTCCCAACTTGGAATTCATAACAAAACAGTGAGCATTGCTTTTGTATTTCATAGTACTGCATTGAAACAGTCTAATTTTTCTTATTTTAATTTTCATGTTTGTAGATTGGTTTATTAAATGTTGATGGATATTACAATTCCTTGCTTTCTTTGTTTGATAATGGTGTTGAGGAAGGTTTTATCAAACCTGGTGCTCGTCACATTGTGGTTTCAGCTCCAACGGCAAAAGAGCTGATTATGAAAATGGAGGTTAGTACAATTGTTGATGTTCTATCTGTATCCTTTAGTCTACTTTCAGCTTACATTGCATGTCACCTGTATTGTCTTTTTCTGATGATCTTATTGCCAGAAAGTGAGGTTAATCTTTATATCAGGAACATGAATGGATCTGTGGTAAAAACTAATCCTTTTGCATATGTCTGGTTTTGCAGCAATATATTCCCTTGCATGACCAGGTGGCTCCTACTAAGAGTTGGGTGGTTGCAAATGTTGGTTATTCAACATGACTGAGTCCACCTTGACATTCAGTTCTTATCACTTTTGCTTATTTGTTTTTTTGCATTATTCATTGATCATTTTGTAAATGAGAGACTTGATGTGATTGGGCATATCACTCAACTGTCATGCTTTTCGTCCTTCATTGAATTTCGAATCAAACTGTTGCACCTTTTCAAACTTATCATCGACAGCAAACGATGGTTAGAAATGGTAGTAACCAATCAAATCAACTACTTGGTTTATAATCATTGTAAATTTAAAAACAAATGATGCATGTCCTGTTTAATCTTCTCCTCTGTGTATTTTTGTTAAGTCAAATTACTCCTCAATCATGATTGTTCTTTGAAAACCTGATCTATCTGATACATTATGAATGTGGTACTCAATTTTTCAGTGGTCCTATGCCTTATCCATTAGCATCAATTCTATCTTCCTCATCTTTTAGAACCCTCATTGTGGTCTACTGGTAGAAGCTGCAGGTGCCAACTGCCATCCACATGGATAGTGAATGTTGAGCCCCATGAGAGCGGCCAGGTCTTGCTGCTCATCTGTTTGATGGACTGAGTGGTCATAAGTTCTGTTTGGTTGTCTGGGGATTTTTATCTGCGTATTCCTTTACTACTGTTTTCAGAGTGGTGTGGTCCTCAATGTTCATTTGGATCTGAATTGAGAGTTTGGAGAAATGTTACATTCCTGCTTACTACATTGGCTTGTCATATGACCACATCTGCTTTTACACAGAAAAAAACACTAGCAATTGTTATTACAAGTTTTGTTAAGAACTCGTAGGAGTGTGGAGATTATTGGAGTAAAGTGCTGGCTGGTTTTTGCATCCAAGTACCTAGAATCCTCTTAGGTGCTGCACCTAATCTGGAATCGAAAACTTACTCATGATTCTTCTTAGTTGGACATTTCTTTCACACTTTCGAATCTTCCAGTGGTTGAAGCTTCTCAGTATATCAGCAAGTGACATTCAACGAATTAGTTACTCTTCCTACTGTTTGGGGTGATGACTCCTCCGTGCAAACCAACAAGTAGAAGGCATCGAAACATCAAGAACCGTGGATGACTGTTTTCCGAGGGATGAACGTTATCGAACATTCATAGTCCATGGTTGTGGCTGGTTGCCCAAGTTCTGTTTGTCTTTTCTTTTCAAAGGTAGATTTGTCATACTACAAACAGTCAAGTCTCAGTAGAGCTGAACCAAAGGTAAAATTCGTTAGTGTTCTTTGACAATCAGAAGATGAGAAAATCAAAGATTATATTTCATGTGACAACATTTATAGTAATTTAGAGCATATTACACGCAACCGAAGTTTCTGCCGTTGAACACAATGTATACATTGTTAGAGAAGGAGATATATATAATTGCAAGTAGGGTCATAACGTTTCTTATGCCATGTTATAAGTTCTTTGATTGGGGATAGTTCGTGCCAGTACCATGCCTGCATTCATGCAAGTCTGCATTCATACGAGTGATAAAATTAACCATATCATGGATGTCACTCGCTGAGGTACGTGTTTGTTTAGTTTGAGTTCTATCAGTGGGGACTGCTGAATATTTTTCATTCTATAATGTACACATGCTGATGTCTCTGTATTAATCAATTCGCAGCATAAACATTAATTATTCATTGGAGTGGCGATGTTGAGCACGCCATCGACGTAGTTGGATGCAATATCTGAACCCAAAATCTCCAAACCTTTGCATCATTTTCTAATTTAATGTGCATGTTGACGTGGGAAGAAAGAATACTGTGGGATTCTTGTGGCTATGTGGTTTTCGATTATTTTACAATAGATCCATCACTGCAAAGACGATATTGCACATCAAAGACAACAAGCGTGTCTTTAGTATTATGACATAGGCTCATGAAAACTGAATCTTGTCTCTCAAATTTAAGCTCTATCTTTGGTTGCTTCTTTTATTTGGATCGTACATCTCTTTTTCGCTACTTCCAATCAAATAATATAGAGGTTGATTTGCATTATCTGCAGTCTAGAAACAAATGAGTTTCAAAACATGTTGCTTTCGCACCGTTTGGAAATGCTATTTAGAATAAGTGCTTATCCAAAGAGTAAGAATTTTTTAGGCTTTTAAGGGTCAACTTTTTTAAAGGTTCATAAAAAGCTTGTCTAGTAATTGTTGTTGTATTAGGCCAGACGTACTTTTCCAACTAGACTTATACAATCTTTCTTCTTCCTATCATTCCAGCAAAGGGTGTTGTTGCCTCTCATTCCAACAAAGTCCACCACTACCCTCTCATTCCAATGAAGGCTATTGCTACCTCTTTCTACTTGACTTTTGTCGACATCCTTTGCCTCCTCTTTGTAGATCATTTCCAACTAGCCACCACCTATCTGGCATCCTCCTCCGCAATCTAATGTCTTCCACTCGAGCTCTACCGTTCACCACTTATGTAGGTGTCCTTCTATTCCTCCTTTGGTAAATGACACTTCTTATTTTATTCTTGAGATTCACCTATCACCACCAACTCGAGATCTACGATTTTTCTCTCTTATTTTCTACCTAGGGTTTTCATTTCCTCTGTTATTTTCTATAATGTGTTAGATCTCAATTGCTTTTTTACTTGTAATTTATTTATTCCTTCTATTTTTCTTTCGTTTATTGACATGATTTATTGATGGTAAAGTTCTAATTATTTGCTACTGCATTCTTGATGGATGTCTCTTGAGTCTTGATGGTAAACTATAGCCGGCTTAATCACTTGAGTGTGATGCCTGTGGTATCTACCATTTAGCATGCTAGAGTGTAATATGGTTTCGAAATCCCTCCCCTTTTTGATCACAACACATTGAAGTGGGTTTTGTGTTTCACCTTGAATTTTTGGCCACTTTGATACGACGCATTCTAATTCCTTTTCTTTGATAAAATTCTAATTGCAAAAACTTGATATATCACACAAAACAAAAATTCTACACATGATTTTTCTTCAGTTGAAATATACAAGTAGTGTGAGATTAATGAATTGTGGTTGGAAAAGTACATGCACCTATAAGATCTACCTTGTACACTTTATAGATATTATAATAAGATGATCTCAACCAACATATGCAATACTTTGATGCTAACATCCATCTCAAGGGTTTTGAGTGCTACATACATCAAACTACACATACACACATAGTCTATAAAACTATTGTGTCACTCGAGCCCAAGTAACAAACACTAGGCAAAAATCGCTGCTAAGGCACACTACATTGTCATGAGCAAGCCATCCTATGTAGGGATTCCCTCATCCAAGGTTCATACTCTAGGAGCCCTTAATCTGTCCAAATGAGGACCATATGCACAAGTTCAACCCTTTCGGTGTCCTTGGGACTGCTACATCTGACCACCTAGAAGACCTTTCACCTCCTAGTTTTACCAATACAACTCCTTGAAACCTTAACCTATTCCTTTAGCTCTCGATCCTCTAGTGGTATCACTCATCCTTGGTCCATCAGTTAAATTGTTCCACCTCTTTATCCCTAACCACACCCTTGCTCTTCTCATCTGTGGTCTTTTGATCCTCTAAAAATATAGAACCTCAATCTTGAACTTGCACTAACCCTATAGAGGTATCGATCATTCTTAGTCTATCAGTACAACTCTACAACCCTCTTGGTTCCTCGAAAACTAAGGCAAAACCACACGAGCCTTATCCTCAACAACTGGCTCTCAACCATCTAGGGGTAATAATCATCCCTAGTTTACAGGGCCGATGCTTTAGCCTCTCAGTCTCTCAAACCTTAGAAAATCCTTTTTCTAAAAGCTTCACAAATCTTATGCATTTCATTCCAAATCCATTTTGGAAAACCATTTGAAAATCTTTTCAAAAACCATCTCAAAAAGTTATCAAAAACACCTCAAAGCTAACTACAACCACTACCACAAGGAGCTACATGGCTAACTTGTGTTGGGGACCTGCATTAGTCCCCCACGTCCCTAGTGTTGTAGTGGCTACTAATAGAAGACAATGTCATTTGCTTAGCCTAAAATCCACAATTGTGCAAAATCCTTACCCAAACACTTTAGGAAAATCAAAACTATTGAAATCCATTATGAATATATTGAAAACACAATCAAATCCATGCATCAACAGAAACAATCACAAATGCATTCTGATACAAACCCAACACATAGCTACCAATCACCTCCAACTTTGGATTCCCACTTGGAATCTCAAAGCACAGTCACAATAAATAGCTATTATATTGATTGGATAAGGAGATCTATAGGTAAGGCTTGTACTTTTCACTGACGTTAAGTCCTTGACCCACATCACAATAGTAGCAAATGCCCTCCTCCCATTAGAGCCCATCCCATCGATACACGTTGGCCGTAACAACAATGTAGCAACCCTCGACAATAATAGCAGTGGCATTCGATGATGATAGTGGCTTGCATGGCAACTTGTGGCCCACCCTAGCACATGAGCCTCATCGACACCTCCATCTCACTCTCTTCCTCAATCCCTCCTTTACCAAAGTCTCTTTGGATCTCTCTCTCTCTCTCTCCCCCTAGATTCCCTTCTCAATCTCTCCTTCTCCTCTCTAGATTTTCTCATGGCAATGGATGTGTCTTTGAAACCACCCTTCTTTCTGTTTTCATAAAACCTCATGTATGACATTGTTCATGAATAGTGCCATCATGGGTGGATGCCAAAACACTTGTGCCATCATTGGATTGTACTATACCATAGCTGTGTTTGTCCATCTCATGTTTCACACACTCATGGGGCACAACATGCCAAAACACAAACATGGCATAACACGAAAGAAGAACCATGGCATATTATGCTAGAGCAATCCATGGGGCATAATATGTTGAATAGGGAATCCAAAGAGAAAACACTCACAAAATCATTTTGATTACCTAAGAAGAATATTACACTTAAAGGTAATCAAACACTGTGACCGTGTGCCCGTGCCCAACCCAAAGGGAAGGGGTGGGGAGGAGGAGACCACAGCCATGCCGATGACGGCGAAGGCGCAAGGATAAAAGAAAAAGAAAAGGGAGTCGCCACCTAGTCTTTTAAGGGAAAGACGAGAAAAACCACAAAAGGATGAATGCATGGGATGCAAATGGGAAGGCTGGATGTCTGCTAACCAGAGGATGGG
>JAMKQA010043940.1:0-10110 GCA_024699735.1 Posidonia australis | reverse complement strand
GATTTTCATTTTAATTAGGGTTTTTAATTATTTATTTGGATTTTTAAGTGATTTAATTTGAATTAAGCTTAAATTAGGGTTTTTGTCTTATTTAATGGGTTTTAATTTCTTTTCACTTGATTAGGGTTTAAAAATTTGATTACTTAGGGTTTCATCGAATTTTAAGTGGATTTTAGCTGGATTAAGTGGATTAGGGATTTTTGTTGGATTTTTGTTTTATTTGTTTTCAGTGAATTTTAAGTTGGATTAATGTTTTATTTGTTTTTCAGTGGATTTTAAGTGGGATTAATGTTTTATTTGTTTTGTGTGAATTTTAATGGGCTTTAGTGTTTTATTGGGTCATGTGGGCTAGTGTGAACCTAATTGGGCTTGTGTGAGCTAGGGTTTTGGTGGTCGTGACCAGAGCATCAACCGGAGGCGCCTGCTACCAAATGAGCTCAAAATTGGGGTGTCTACACTTGCTTTTCATCATATTTCAGCTTTTTACCATATGATTAATCAATCTAGTTAAGATAAATTGCATTACATCTCTTGCATCTGGACCAGAATCTAAAATCAAACAACAGTCTGATTTAGATTTTCTGGGATGCACCACATTGGAGCACCAAGGTGGTGCACCAGGGTGGCGCATTTAACTAGAGCACCATCTTGGTGCACTAGTCTGGTCATAGTATAAATCATCATCATTGCATCATATCCCGGGCGTTTTTGACTTTGATTTTTATGGTGTGTATTCTCTGACATGGCATGTCTTTGCATGCGTGATTTCAGTCTTGGATGACACTGTTTTAAGTCTTTTTTGCATCTTGCATATTCAGTCAATTGCTGAAATCTGGTGAGCTGATTGCCCCATGAACTCTTGTTTGGGAAGTTCTTATGCATCAGTCCATGATCCAGATCTGGATAACATGGCTGAATCTTGTTGTTTTTACTTAGCATAGAGATGGTGTGGTCTTGTGTGAGGCATACAACCCTTGAGCACAAGACCCATCTTGTGTTTTCTTGTTTGGATTTTGATAAGATACTCATGCTGCATTTTGTGATGAGTTTGCAAGTTTACAAGAATTCTACATTGCATGGCATTCTGGTTTACTGTGGGATTTATGATTTTCACTAGCACACTTTCCTGGCTTTAGTAGAGCACATAGGTGGTGCACTAGACCGGAGCACCAATCTGGCGCACCACACAGGCGCACCTGCCTGTTTTCCATTGCACACAACTACTTTTGGCATGGTATTTAGCATGTTTCCCGTTTGGATTTGCTTTTGATTTTCTTTGGTTGTCTTCCTGGGTATATCAGGAAGACCTTATTCTGTTTTCTACCCTTTTCATGCATGATAGATCATGTTTTGCATATAGTAAAGTGAGGATGAAAATCACTTGATGTTGTTAGATCTTTTGATCATATCCGTGCAATATCCTTGCACCGGTGCTTGACCCATTACACGGGTGACCTTTCTAAGCATTAGTACACACCCTACAACCCATGCACCCATGTTTAGCATAGGGCACCACTCATATATAGCATTGCATTGCATATCGCCCTTGGGCATACAGAAAAGGCTGAAAAGTCGACATTTCATATAAGTAAATGATAAACCCATTAAAAGACCAATTTTCAGGCACACGAGGGTGGCTAATACCTTCCTCGTGCTTAATAGGGATCCTTGCCCAATTTTCTAGTTTATGACCTTCTTTTCCATTGACTTGGTCGCATGATTTGAATGTTTTTAAGCGGTTTTCCTCGTCTTCCGTTTTTAATAGACTAGGTGGCGACTCCTGCTCTTTTATCATTATTTTTATTGTTTTGCCGTGATTTTGCCAATCCTCGCGCATTTGGCCTTTCGCACCAATCCCGAGGCAGTCGCTGGCATGGTTATAGGAACTGGCGACTCCGCTGAGGATAACCAGATTCTGACTTTTGTTTTGGGTTTCTCAATTACTTTTGCTTTTCTCCTTGTTTGCCTATTTCCATGCTTTGCTTCGGTTGTCCCTTTATAAGTGGTGTCTTTCGTACATGCATGCCTTTTATATAATGGGTGTTTTCTTTCTACACATTTGCTATGTCACCACTGTTGCACATAATCTGCACATGCGTCTGTTTGTTAATTCCGGGCTGATTTGCATGTTTCATTCCCTTCTTGTATATGCCATGTTTAGGAGATTAGAGACATGTCTGCTCTCCCCATTTGGTTAATGAAAATATAAAAACCAAAATCAATAAAACATAAGGCAAACTAGTGACAAATTGCAAATTTTCCCTCGCGGTTTAATAATTTGCAAATAAAAGACTCAAAGCATACTTTGCATTCATCATATAGGGCATGCATCTTCTCATCTCCTGAGTCTGCCTATATAGTTTGCGAGGGACATTTCTCGATTTTCTCATTCTATGGCTTTGGCATGGGATGAAATATTGGTATGTCCCCCCTTGTCAGGGGTCGTGTCGGTTTTAGTAGAGGGTACAACCTATTGCTTTGGCAGAGGACGAGGCCCTGAACGCACCACCCGTTCACTGCCAAAGCTTTGGCTGGGATTTAGAACGAGGACCTTCATCTTTCTAACCTTGAGTTGGAAACTTATTTACCCCTGTATGAACCTGGAGTAGATGGCTTCGTAGGACACCCCTAGATTTTGAGAGAGCGCATGCTCGAAGCATTCATGCATTTGCATCTCATACCACCATAAGCACTGCATCTTTTCTAACTTGTTTGTTTTTGTGCATAGAATACTTGTCAGTGTGCGAGTTCCTTAGCTAGAGCTCGAGGTTTTCCTTTCGCTGACACCCAGTGCGACCTGATTTTGACCACATCTTCCGAGTTATCTGTCACTTTTGACGATAACTCGTCCTATGATCCGTCCTCTCATTCCCAGCCGCAGTCCGATCCGTACTCACTCGCGATCCGCCATGGCCCAGCATACCCATGAGCCCCTTTCCTCTGCTATTCAAGAGGAGGTCCCCATTTTGGTGTACCCTTCCTTTGTTTCTGTTCCTTGTCCCTGTGGCTAACCCGCCTTCGGGGCCACCTGCTTGGTCTTCTGCTGCTGTTGGGGCCTCAGCAGTTGAGTCTGTTCCTCCCTAGGGCTATGTGTTTACCATCCCTCCTCCGACTGCGGCTGTCTCTGTAGTAGCCTCCCCCTAGTTTGCACAACTGGGGTCTCAACCTCCAGTTTCTTCCCTTGCTTTGCCTCCATCCTTTGGAGCCACTAGTGATGATCCTGTCACCGCGCAACTGCAACAAATGTCGGCCCTTGCCCAGCAATTGCAGGGATTGGCACTGGCACTCCAGCCCTTTTTAGTGTTATCCTTTCCGACTCCCGAGTTGCCTTTGCAACCGACCCTAGGATCATAGTTTGCATCCACTGCATCACTCCCATAGCCGTCGCCATCCCTCGTCTCTCCAGCGATAGGGGTGTCGACATTACCTTTTGTAACACCGTCACAGCACCCACCATAGCATGTATCTCTCTTATCTGGTGGCCAGCCTTCTAGGCTAGCGGGAGCACAGCTCGCCATGAGCATTGTACCTAAGGCCATTCCGGTCCAACAACACTTTCTCCCGCATTCTACACCACCTGTAGTTCCACCCCATGCATTGTTTTCACCTATGTATCAGACACAAGCTTCATCCTTTATCCCACAGCACTCAGCACCCATGCACGGTTACACTGGCCATCCTACCATAACAACAGACAGCGGAATGGTGGATCCGGAGGAGCCCTTAGGGGCAATCCATACAGTGTACGCGGCACCCGCCTTAGCTGCACAATCTACAACTGCAGTAGCTCCAGACACTCTTCTTGCGAGGATGAATGATTTAGAGCGCACACTCTGACAAGTGCAAGGAGAGGACCGCCGGTCCTACCAATTCTATGACCTCTGTTATTTTCCAGAGGCAACTCTCCCACCGAATTTCCAAATCCCGGAATTCGACAAATACAATGGTAGAGGCTGCCCAATCTCCAACCTCAATGCCTATTGCAGAGATCTTTCTCAGCTCCAAGTTGACGAGAGATTGCTCATCCGCCTGTTCCAGAAGAGTCTTACGGGGCCCACGTTGAAGTGGTTCACTTCCCTCGACATGGCCACCATTAAGACTTGGAACGACCTTGTCCAGGCGTTTCTCGAACAGTATTCCTTTAATCTTGACTTAGTCCTAAAGTGGGAGGACTTAGTCGCTCTTAAGTAGAGGCCCCAGGAAACATTTGGGGAGTATGTTGGACGTTGGCTATCCTTGGCTTTGCAGGTTAAAGATAGACCCTCCGACGAGGAGTCTATTGACATCTTGATCCAAGGAGCACAGCCAGCAGTCGGGGCTCTACTTAGCATTCAACCAGTCACCACTTTTTCTGCATTGCTCCGGGCAGGCACCAGTGTTGAGAGCTCACTACGCGGCGGCAGTTTTCTAGCACTCTCTGCATTTTCCAAGCAAGCCACTTCTTCACATAGTGGCAGTAGCAGTAGCAACAACAACAACAACAATAATGCAAATCCACCTAGGATGCGGGATCCCTCCAAAAACACAGTTTCCTATAGTAGATCCCCTGCTGCTCCGGCAAATGTCTGCCCCCCCTCCGCAATGCCAAGTAGTGTATGCACCCACACCTACACCTAGACCACCCCATGCATCACACATTATCCCCACTGCCACACCAGTGTACCCTACCCCACCGGCCAAGATGCGCCCACCATTGGCATATCCACAGTCGAAGCGACAACGCTGTGACAGGCGCCACTGTACCCCATTAGTGGAGCCGTTGAGCATGGTATTCCCAATGGTCGCATCCCTTTTGAGGCTGCCTGAGGTGCGTCCACCGCCTAATCTGCTTCCAGCCTAGTATAACGCGAATGCGTTCTGCAATTTCCGTCGGGTAGCAGGTCACTCGACGGATAATTGCCTAACACTCAGGGACGTTGTCCAGGACTTGATTGACCAAAAGGTCATAGTGATTAGTACTCAGGCAGCCAGCTCGGCACCCACACCATTAGCCGCACAAGCACCACCAGCACACTCCAATATAGTTAGTCAGCCTTTGCCATAGCATTCACGCTCAGGAGCATCAGGTTCCTCGGGAGTCAATTTTGTTTCTTCTTCTGAGTCTATCTCATCCTCCATCCGTCCAACTGACTTGATTCATGATGAGTCGTCCCCTTTTCCCCACCAGCTATATCATTCTTTCCTCGGTGGTTCCGAGGAGTCTATTAATATGATTCGTCCAGTTGTCGAGTCGGAGTACACCGTGGTGTTGCCTGTCATATACTCCCAGCCTCCAGCCCCGATTTGTTTGTCAGCCTAGCCCCAATCTGGCCCGAGTCAGCCGCCCTATCCTCAGACCCACCAATATCCTCAGACCCACCAGTACCCTTAGACTTATCCTCAGACTTACCCTCGTTCTTACCCGCATTCTTCCACCACGCCAGTACAGTTAATCGCTTGCCCCCTGGTTGTTGTGACTCTTACCCACGACACGCATTGTGTCCCTTACAACTATGCCACATGAATGTGCACAGAAGTGACACGACTGGGTAGAGTATACAAACCCCCAACACCAAGGCCTATTTCCTCAACACAGAACCCTAACTTGTTACAGGCCCAGTCTAGATCTCCAGCACACATAGCACCAACCCCTGTCCAATTACAGGCACACTCCTCACAACTGCCCATGCCTAGAGTAGCACCACCTATTCCTGCCACTAGCAACCAACCCTTAGCTGATATAACCGAGCAACTTAAGAAGGTTAAAGTCGATATCTCTATCTGGGACCTGATTCACACATCGATAGAGCATAGGGAAGCCTTTCTTAGAGTTTTCCAAGCTGCCTGTGTATCCTCGACCATAGAACCGGCTACCTTAGAGAGCATGGTAGGAATGATAGCGGCACCACATGTTATCTCCTACTCTAGTCTAGAGTTACCTCCATCTAGCACCAACCATAATTCCCCCTTATTCATCACCGCGCAGTATCGAAGCTTTCGCATCCCACTCACATTGGTAGACAATGGAGCAGGCCTAAATGTTTGCCCCTTGCGTACAGCAAGTGCAATCGGATTCAAGTCCGAAGACATTACACCAACCAAGAAAGGGATGACAACTTTCAATAATATGCATCATGATGCACTTGGGATCTTAATCATTCCATTGACCATAGGCCCTGCTCGCTTCGATGTAGAATTCTATGTCGTTGATATTGAACCCTCTTTCAACCTTTTGCTTGGACGCCCTTGGCTTCACAAGCATCAGATCATTCCCTCAACCCTCCATCGTATGATTAAGTTTTACTGGGATGGCAATGTTGTTGTTGTCTTGACAGAAGATATGAAGAAGGTTGAGTCAGTCTCTACAGTAGCCCCCAAGACTATCCATTTTGAACCAAAACCATTTGATGTTCTTTATTGGGTTAACCGATTCGAATCGGTTAATTTCATTCCGCCCTTTGAGCACTTTGGCCATTTGGCCACTTGCAGTAATCACTATTTCATGGTTGATAATTTGTGTCGAGCCGATCGAGGCAGAAGAATGGATAGAGCGTGAAGGTTTAGGGTATGAATGTCGATATTAGAAGAAGAGATCGCCACGCTTTGGTAAGTCATCCACGCTTTAGCAAACTTCACCAGTGCAGGCATCTTGGATCCAAATCAAAGCTCGTACACAGTGTCAGTGTCACAGCCGTCAGTTTGGGTTTATCCAGAAGAATCATATATAGAAGATGGCCAGCCATAGACAAAGTAGGGCCTTGAGAAGGTCAGCGAACAGTCATAGAAATATTCAGCATTTTTAGTGTCAAAACTGTCAACAGTCGGTCAGGCAGTAGTGTTGGAAGATTCAGTCCAGAAAGCAGACTCAGGGAGTGGCCTGGAACATGATGTAATTGGAGATCTGGATGTTTTATTCCAAGAACAGTTGGATGTGCTCGTAGAAGATTTGGTAGAGCACGACTGAGTTAGGAAATGAAGGCAGTCGTTTAACCACCACTGGAATCACCGGTATCACCCTAGGACCAGGCTTCAATCATGGTCCTTCATGAGACAGAGAAGAAGTATGCTAGACCAATGGAGTTAATATCTTGTCAGCCAGGAGGCGGTTCTAGTTGGTGTTGGCAATTTAAACCTCACCTTGAGGGTGAAGGTCACAAAAAAAAAAAAAAACAACCTGAGTTAAGCGCAGGTAGCACAGGCAGCAGTAGTCTCACCAATTTGCAGTAGGACAACCTCCAGCATGCAGAATCCTTTGTGTATAGTAGAGAAAATACACAAAAATAAAAAAATTGAGAAAACCCAAAAAAATTTGAAAAATCATAAAATGTAAATAGACAGGCATCAACTTCAGAGGCAGGGACCCCCAACTCCTCAGATCATCTAGACAGGCAAGCAGAAGATGTTGCACAATGCCAATATAAGAACACAAAGGTCATTGTGACTGCCATAAAGCGCTGTCAGGGTGTGGGATCAGAAGAGATCCTTTCAGTTGACATCACAGATTCGACATTTGAGTAAGAAATTCTATCAGAGCTTATTGCCTATGGAGAGGAGGATGAGATCAATGGAGTAGATGATGACGCAAATGAGCAACCGCAGTTTCCATTTCATGATAATGACCTGGAAGGTCCAAATCATCATGTAGAAGAGGAGACAGAGCTTTTCAATATTGGCACGGCAGAAGATATTAAAGAAACATGCATTAGTGCCAAATTATCACCACAAGCAAAGGCAGAATTTATAGCTTTCTTGAATGAGTATGTAGATGTCTTTGCATGGAGCTATGATGACATGGTTGGGTTAGACATTGAGGTGGTAGTACATACATTACCACTAATACCAAATTTGAAGTCAGTTAAGCAGAAGCCTCGTAGATGGCGACCTCAGTGGCTCCTGTAGTTTAAGGAGGAAATCATGAAGCAGCATAATGTCAATTTTCTTATGGTTGTGCTGTATCCTGAGTAGCTCGCCAATGTGGTGCTTGTGTCGAAGAAAGATGGGTGGGTTTGCATGTGCATTGACTATCGGGACCTCAACAAAGTGAGCCCAAAGACGATTTTTCGCTCCCCCACATAGATATTCTAGTGGACAACACCACAGGACATAAAATGTTGTCATTTATGGACGGGTTTTCAGGATATAATCAGATTAGAATGGCTGAAGAAGATATGGAGAAGACGTCTTTCATTACCCCATAGGGAGTCTTCTGTTATAGAGTAATGCCATTCGGATTGAAGAATGCAAGCGCGACATACCAGAGGGCCATGACAGCTTTATTCCATGATCTTATGCACAAAGAGGTTGAAGTGTATGTGGATGACATGATTGCCAAGTCGAAAGAGCCCAAGGATCATCTCTCCTGTTTAAAGAAATTGTTTGACCACCTAAGGAGGTATAAGCTCCGCCTCAACCCCAACAAATGTGTATTCAGGGTATCTTTTGGAAAGCTCCTGGGTTATATTATCAGTCAGAGAGGGATTGAAGTGGACCCTCACAAGGCTAGAGCTATTATTGACATGCCTCCCCCTACCACTGAGAAGGAAATTCATGGATTGTTGGGGCGGCTGCAGTACATCAGTCGGTTCATTGCACAACTTACACCTGTATGTGAACCAATATTCAAGCTACTGAGGAAGAATGCCCGAACGCACTGGAATGATGAATGTCAAACGGCCTTTGACAAGATCAAGCATCTTCTGGCAAAACCTCCAGTTTTATTTCCCCCCACGCCAGGACAACCTTTGTTATTATATGTCTCAACAACGCAGTATTCTATGGGCGCAGTCCTAGGACAATACGATGAATCAGGGTGTAAAGAGAGGGCTATTTACTACCTCAGTAAGAAGTTTAACGACTATGAGGTTAAATACAACCCCATAGAGAAAGCCTGCTTATCTTTGGTGTGGGTCACTCAGTGTCTCAGGCATTATATGATGGCATACCCAGTCTTGCTATTATGTCGGCATGATCCTATCATGTACTTATTTCAGAAGCCAACTTTGGTGGGCAGATGTGTGAAATGGCAGGTGATGCTGTCACAAATATGATATCACGTTTGTCACACAGAAGTCCATGAAAGGACAAGCGATGGCAGATCATTTGGTCGACCTACCCTTGCCAGAATATCAGCCGTTGCAGACACAATTCCCAAACGAAGATATCTTATTTGCCATGGGCGACGAAGAATCAGAAATTCCTCAAGACAAGCATCAATGGTGTATGTATTTTGATGGTGCAGTCAATAAAAGAGGAAGAGGCATTGGTGTAGTTTTGGCAATGCCGCAAGGACAACTAATCCCCTTTGTGAGGAAATTGACGTTTGAATGCACCAATAACGACGCTGAATACGAGGCATGCATTCTAGGATTACATGTGGCAAAAGACCAGGGTGTCCGAGAACTCCAAGTATATGGACACGCAATGTTGGTCATTTCACAAATTAATGGTGACTGGAAAACGAAGGACCAAAAACTTGTGTTCTATCATGAGCATTTGCTGAAGTTGATTGATGAGTTCGATAATGTCAAGTTTTCCTTCATGAGTCGAGCCAAGAATGCGTACGCAGATGCTTTAGCTACCATGGCATCATGGTTGTCTCTCCCAGAGGCACAGAATATGGATATCTCAGTCACTTGTTTAGAGCAGCCAACACATTACATGCATATTCAGGAAACACCACCAACAGATGAATTGCCCTGGTATAATGATATTAAAATTTTCTTGGAGTCTGGCAGTTTCCCTTCTGGCATTTCTGCAACAGATAAGAAGACTTTGATACGGTTGGCCTCCAAATATGTGCTCGGGGCAGGGCAGCTATACAGAAGATCTTATAATCAAATGCTTCTTAGGTGTGTGGACAAGAAGGAGGTAGATATGCTAATGTTAAAGGTTCATGCAGGCACCTACGGTCCACATATGAATGGAGTTCTCTTAACTAAGATTATGCTGCAGGGATAGTTTTGGTCCACTATGGAAACAGATTGCTGCCAATTTGTGAGAAGATGCCATAACTGCCAAATACATGGCAATTTTATACATGGGGGGGGGGGGGGGGGGGGGGGGGGGGGGGGGGGGGGGGGGGGGGGGGGGGGGGGGGGGGGGGGGGGGGGGGGGGGGGGGGGGGGGGGGGGG
>JAMKQA010043939.1:0-10303 GCA_024699735.1 Posidonia australis | reverse complement strand
AATGAAAGCAAAACACACTATTACAACTCTTTCTCAATGGTAGCTCGATGTTGCTCAATGGATTGTTTTTCAATACTTGTACGGGGTCCTATTTATAGCCGTAGGATCGCCTCGATCTGTGTCTAACGACTATAAAACGGTCGTAAACAGCTAGTTGAACGGTATACCGTTTTTACCACGGTATGCCGAAAAAGCTCTTTAATCTGCAATTCACGAGCAAAACGGTATGCCGATTTTGGGACGGTATGCCGTTTTTGATTTGTATTCATTCCTTTTTCTCTTCTGTTCTGAAGTGCCGCTGCATCTTCCGATTTTCCCTGAAACGGAATGGCGTTCTATCCACGGTATGCCGTTTTCAGTTTAGCTTGAATTTTTGCGGAGTTCTGATTAATATTCCGATTTGTGCTAAACCGGTCTGCCGCTCTTGATGCCAGTATGTCGTTTTTGATTTCATGATAAGACACTTTAAATCTTTTTCAAGTTATAATATTTATGAAAATATGCACAAGTGAATAATCATCAAAATTAATGTAATATTTCTAACAAACTATGTCCTCGGTGAGGCATCTTGCAGCCAGTACAATAAAACACAACTACCAAAAATTCAGGTGCACGACTCTCTATTGTGCAGTCCTAGGGAGCCACTAAACCAGACATCACCAAGTCGGTGCACAAGGTGTAACCTTAGCTCTGATACCACTTTGTAACGCCTTGATCCCAGGCACGCTACCAAGATCACAGTATCATAAGCAAAATTACACTAATTACAATAAAATTAAATAACTGTAACTGAGGCTCACCTCCAAGAAATAATGTGTGACTAAAAGCTCCTACTCCGGTATCGGGACTCGACTGCGCACGCTTTGCACCTAAAAACCAAACAAAGCACGCGTGAGTGACATCTAAGTCACCTAGTACGAGCCCCAAACACATAAACAACAAAATCCGGGAAAAGCGCTAAAAATACAACTTTTAATTTATAAAACGTGGTTTTTTTTTTGAAAATCCAATTTTAAAACATTATTTTCTTTTTCCTTTAAAATCACTTGGGAATTTGTTCCCAAAACTATGCTTTTTCTCCAAAAATTCACATATCCTTTTCTTTTTAAAACATTTGGAAATTATCTCCAAAACGATATTTTCCCAAAACTCATCTTTTCTTTCTCTTTTATACTTTTTCAAAACCTTTCTCATATTCTGAGAAATCCACACTTTCGACCAGATCCAGCTTAAAACACAATGCCTCTCACGCTCAAAACCAAAATCACAAACATTAGCTGGTAACTGGTTAAAACATAATTCATATTCATTTCTAGGCTTTTAAGACCATTCACAAGTCCAATCCTAGTCAAACCATTCCTTTTTTATTTTCTCGAAATTGCATACTTTTCTTTTCATTTTCACTTTACATATTGATGTTACCTTGATCAGGGGTAACTAGACAAACAAGTAGTAGGTGAGGACACCATTTCCCCTACCTCCCTGCACTGCTACAGTGAAGTTCCCTATGTGGAAGGACACCGCCCCGGCCCACTAGCTTCAATTTCTTTTTCATATATGCATAAGGATACGTCTTTATTTAACGTCCCATCGGTGACCCGAACAACTAGGTTCAATAACTCAGGCTTAGCCTACATCGTCGGTGACCTGGACACCTAGGTCTCATATTCCTAGGCCCAGCCTACACTATTACAAGCTTGGCGACTCGAACACCCAGGCCCATATACCTAGGCTCAGCCTACATCGTCTCAAGCTCGGCAACCACAGTCGTATCTGACAATTGGTTTCATTGGAGTCTCATACTCCTACCACACTATCAACACCAACCCTTGTGGTTCCTCAGTACATTATTAGTGTTTTATTTTCAAAACTCTTTAAGTTTTCCTTTTCAAAATCATTTTCATTTCATTCTTTTTGTTGCAGGAGCTTATTCCAAGCAACACATGACCCTCTACTGGGGTCCCAACTCAATTCATTTAAAACCATGTTTTAAAATCATAAATTGGGTCTCATACCCAAAATTACTAAAAAACCATACATTTAATAACTTTTATTCAGTTTTAGGGTAGAAAACCCAAAACCATTTTCAAAAACACTTATTTGGGTTTTATATTCTCCTATGTCATTTACATGGGGAAACACCATTAATACATGCTCATTGTCCACTTAAAACCCTTTTTTTTTTTCCATTTTATGCTCACATATATATATATATGGGCTAGGGCAAAATCGATAGACCGAGAACCAGGTTCGGTATACCAAAAATCCCTAGTTTGATATAGCAAAGATTTTCGGTATATTGAAACTCCCTGTTTTGGTCAATCGGATTATTTCGACCTATCGAAACTAGGTGCAGACACCCCGATTTTGAGGTGATTCATTGATAAACTTTCCAGATGTCGCTTTGGATGTGGCTAACCCTTGAATCCCATTAGCTAAACCAATCCCAAACCTATAGTAGGCCCACAGCCTAATTAGAAATTCAAACAGATAGGGGAGAGCACCAAGTTAGAGCACCAAGCCAGAGCACCAAGGTTGAGCACCTAGCTAGCACACCAAGCCAGAGCACATAAGTGGCGCACTTAGCTGGAGCACCAAGTTGGCGCACCAACCTGACGCACCAAGCTGGTGCACAGCCACATCTCAGGCTTCTTGCTGCTGGCTTTCCACCTCCCATGTTTGTAACCTTTGCCAACGAATATGCCATGGAATCTTCCCAGGCTCTTCGTTTACGAGGCTGCTTGTATTCTCTAGGAGTTACATTTGAGAAATTCCTATATAAGGACATCTATAGGCAACCATTTGGGGAGTTTGATGATCTGACCTTAGGAGCTGATCTTATCATCTTGAGATAAATCTAGTGCAAACTACTGCAAGCTAGTCTCGTTTTCCCAAGCATTCCTTTGCATTTTGAAGAATTCCCAGCCCTTCCAAAACAACAAGGGATCTTATTATCTTTGATATTTCAAGAGGGAACACCTTGGACAAGGTAAGTCGTCCATGCATTCCTTTGTTTTGCTTACTTCCTACATTAGATAAAATATGTCGTGCACTTCATATAAACAAGTCTTCTTCTTATTTTTGCTTACATAAATAACCACCCTATAAGATATTCTGCATGTACAATCTAAATAGAAAATCCAGCACCTTAATGTTCCTGAAAATGGCCTTTCTTTTTGTTTCTTTGCACAAGAAATCTTTGTTTTTATGCACATGTATGCTAGAATATGCAATAGACATGTTCTTTATGTATTCATCACTTGCATATGGCTTGTCAAGTTTATCTTCTCATACATGTTCTTTAGAATCTTGTATAAGCATTTCTGCCATGAACCCATGATTTATTTTGCTTTTGAATCAAATAAAAAAGAAAAGTTTCTGTTCATTTGCATCTTATCATATTTTAGTTTCCATCATTTGCATAACTGGCTTAATTAAAAAAGAAAAACACCTGTCTCTGAATCTAAACCATAATTTTGAATCAGACTGCAGTCTGATTCAGATTTTCTGGGCAGCACCATTCTGGAGCACCTATATGGCGCACTAGAGTGGCACACCAAGCTAGAGCACCACTCTAGCACACCATTCTAGTGCACCAGATTGGTCAGAGAAGCAAAATCACCCTCTTTTGCATCCTCATCTGCATGTTTTTCCCAAATGATTTTGAATCTGATTCTTTCAGTAATGATTCTTTGGTATTTTATGATTGTGCATGCATGATTTCAACCACAAATGATGTTGCTTTCCCAGTTGTTTTACCCTTTGAACATTCAGTCCATAGTCCAAATCTGGTAAGCTGATTGCCATTTGCTCCTATATGAAGAACCTTATGTATCAGCCCATGATCCAGTGGTACGGCTGAACCTTGTTGCTTTTATTCAGCATGAGTAAGATGTGACCTTGTGTGAGGCTATTAGCCCTTGAGCACAAGATCCATAAATCTTCTCACACTTGCATTTCTTTCATTTTTAAAGGATATTTTACGATTTTGCAAAGACTTTACATTGCATAAACTTTCTGGAACACATTTATATGTGACATTGCACTGTATAGATTTCTGTATTTTCTTTGACACATCTTTCTGGCCCACATAGGAGCATATAAGTGGCGCACCAGACTGGAGCACTAGTCTAGCGCACCAAACAGGCACATCAGCTTGTTTTCAATAGCACACAACATTTTTTTCCCAAGGTTTTTAGCATGTTTTCCGATCTTGATTTGCTTCTGGATTCTTCTGGTTTTCTTCTTTGATATATCAAGAAAACCCAACTCTATTTTTACCCATTCCATGCATGGTAGATCATGTTTTGCATATAGTAAAGCAAGGATGAAAAAAATTGCTCAGAGATCTTAGATCTTTGATCTTATTTATGCAATATCTTTGCATCAATGTTTGACCCATTATATGAGCGATCTTTCTAAGCACTAGGACACACCCTACACTCCATGCACCCTATTTAGCATTAGACACCTCTCACTTAGCATGGCATGGCATATCGCCCTCGGGCGTATAGTAAAGGCTGAAAAGCCAACATTTCATAAGTAAACGAGAAACCCATAGAATGACCGATTTATCAGGCGCACGAGGGTGCCTAACACCTTCCTCGTGCGTAACAGGGATCCTTACCCATTTTCTGATTTATGACCTGCTTTTCATTGGCTTATTTGCATGATTTATATAGTTTTCCTTGTCTTCCATTTTAATAGACTAGATGGCGACTCCTGCATTTTTATTTTTGCCGTGACTTTGACGATCCTCGCGTATTTGGAGCCTGACGCTATCGTCAGCATGGTTACACCAGGTATCTTGGCTTAATCTGATAGGAATTGGTATGCTGAATCCAGATCGGCATCCCAAATTGCCCGCAACTAGGGCACCTCCCCTGTTCCAGCCAACACATTCGTTGGAAGTGGGAGCCTCCAACTGATCCCTCAAACAAGCATCATAAAATGCAAATAAATCATGGGGTGTATACCCTTGAGTCTACTTCAAAACCCCCTAAACCATTCAACAATCCATTAACTATGCAATTCATATGAAAATCACAAAGGGGTGAAGCTCATTAACGAATATTGTAACATGCATCCCTAAATCTCATATAAACTTACAAATTTTCATCCTAATCGCATGATATCTACATATTCATGCTATTCAACACATTTCCATCCATTCCACTATTTTTCTACGATTTTACACGTATTTATCTCTATTTCCAAGCATTTAACATATCAGGTTATAAGAAGAGAACGGAAGAGAAGAGGTGTTGCGTACCTCCTCCGTTGAGCTTCCTCCAACTCTGGCAAGCCTCTCCTTGTCTCGACGAAGCCTTCTCCCCACCGATGGACCACGGCTCGGCGCTCCTCTAGCTCACGCATCTTCCTTCCATTCTTTTTTTTCTCTCGTGTCTCCTTTCCTCCTTTTCCGCCCGCCTCCGTCCCTCTTTATCTCCTCCTATTCTCCGTGTCGCACTGGCTACCCATCTCATCACCCTAATGTCAGAGGGGACGGGGAGGCACGGGCAGCTCCTGCAATGGCATGGGTCATGAGAAGAAGAAGAGTGGGGAAGATGGAGACGACGACTCGTGTGGGAAAAGAGAGAAAAAGGAAAGGAAGAAAATAAAAAAGAATAGGCACGCAAACTGAGGCAATTGTACATCTCCAAATCGGACTACACATTGGTCCCAAATCACAACTTGGTGCACAGTAAGTCAACCAAATCCTCACAATCATGAGGAACAAAAGATTATCCATTAATAAACCATTTATGCTATATTAGAATTAATTACATGGTTTACTATTAAAATGGATAATCAAGCCCAGGTGTCATAATGAGTGGCATGTGTTTTGGGTTTTTTGTTTTTTAAGGGTTTTTTTTAGGGATTTTAGGGATTTTTGTGATTTTATTATTTTAGGGCTTTTATGATTTTAATTAGGATTTAAGGTTTTATTGTTTCAAGTTTAATTAGGTGATTTTAATTAGGGTTTTTGGATTGTAATTAGGGTTTTGGGTTTCCTTAAGTTTAGTTAAGTGATTTTAATTAAGATTTTTGGTTTTATTAGGGTTTTGTTTATGTTAGGTCATTTTGTGATTTTAAATTAAGTTTTTGCAATTTAGGTTTTGGGTTTTAGCTTTAAGTTTGATTAAATGAATTAATTTGGGTTTTGGATTTGGTTTTAGATTTGATTACTTTTAAATTTAGATTTAATTAATTTTTACTTGATTTAGTTGGGGATTTAATTTAAATTTTGATTTAATTGGTTTTACTTGGAATTTAAATTAGATTTTGATTTAATTGTTTTTTGCTTGATTTTTGTTTGGATTAGTGTTTCTTTTTTATCAAATTTTATTCTTTAATAGATTTTATTGAGTTTTACTTGATTAGGGTTTTAATTAGGGTTTTCATTGGATTAATTTGGATTTTAAATGGTTTAAATGGATTTTACTTGATTTTGATTTTAATTAGGGTTTTCACTTGATTAATTTGGATTTTAAATGGTTCAAATTGATTTTATTTGATTTTGGTTTTAATTAGGGTTTTTACTTAATTAATTTGGATTTTATGTGGCTTAAGTGCATTTTATTTGATTAATTTGGCTTTTCAATATTTAAGTGGATTTTATGTGGTTTTGGTTTGGACTAATAGTTTTTACTTAATTAATTTGGATTTTAAATGTTTTAATTGAGTTTTGTTTGGTTTTGATTTTTAATTATGGATTTTTGCGTTGATTTGGTCGGAGTGGGCTTGTGTGGGCTTGAATGGGCTTGTATAAGCTTGAGTGGGTTTAGGTTGAGCTAGGGTTTTGGTGGTGTTAGGGTTTAGGTTTGAGAGTTAGGGTTTTGGTGGCGTTAGGGTTTAGGTTTGAGAGTTAGGATTTTGGTGGAGTTACCAGAGCATCTTTCTAAAGGAGCTTGCTATCAAGTGACGGCAAAATTAGGGCATCTACACTAATTAAGAACAATCGAATCGGGTGAACCAGGCCAGCGCAAGTCGCTCTCCTAAGCCTTATTTGGTTGCAATTGCTAGATTAATAACTTAAGTTGTCCTAGGGTGTTATTATTTGACTCTGTTCTTCTCCTTGAGTCAATAATAAACCCTAGTAGATACTTGACACTTTATTGTTTCTTGTTTATTTACTGTTTTTATGATTTTTTAGGAAACGACCCTAATGACAAAATCCTAGGTTGTGGGCCCCCATATAGAGAGAAAAACCCACAGCTTAGGACCTATCTATAAGGCCAACTAGAGGTCCAAGAGTGGTACCCTACAACTACGATCCTACTCTGTAACCCTAGAATTCTACTATAGGAACCTAACAAGTCAAGAGAACGCAAGTTAATTAATCCACTAATTAACCATTTTAACAACTAAAATCTGCATTCTGATCTGAAACTTGTTTGCATAGATAGACTTATTTGAGGGTTCTGTCTAGGATAGATTTTGGCTACTGGAACAGACAGGCATTTGCGCCACTAGTCTGATCAGCATCATTGTCTGTTGCCCATCTAATCAGCAACGAGTCCTGATGCCACACCAATAGGCGACGTCAGGCAGACACACGTCTGTTTGCCTTGAGTACAAGGTGGTTTGGACTTTGCTTGCACAACAGGTTACAGGAGAGTTTTGAAATAGTCCTCGATCATTAGTTACTTTATTTACAAGTTGTAAACATTTTTTGTGTATTTCACCTACATTAAGGTTGTAATTTTCCTTTTCCTAGAAAATTTGTAATAGGTTAAAAGTAGTGTAGTATAGAGTTTGTAACCACTTTGAGAAGAAGAGCCATAAGGAGAAGACGGTCCATAATGATAGAGGCGTATTATTCTCACACTGGCTACTCCAACGTATCTACAGCATCAACTTCTTCAAGCAACTTCACTAGTTAGACTGGATTCCCATCTAATACGTCAACCATGCACATGGCCCAGCCCGTTGAACAAGCTGAAGGAGGGAGGAACTCTATCCAATCATGGAATATCCCTTTAACCGTCTATTCACATACATTACCTGAAGGGACAATCAACCAAGCTCAATTGATGGCCTATCCTAACCATCGTGGTCCACAAGTCTTAAATATCCATGGATCCTCGTTAGCCACACCTTTCATGGGAAAAACATATACAATACCGCCAAGCCCAACAGTTAATTTACCTATCCATGGCCCTATAACACAATCTCCTGCTCAACATACTGCACCAGGCTATCCTACTTCTGCCCAACAAGTTACGTGGACCCCACCAAGTTATCACTTCCATCATACCTAGGGGCAACCTCATCCTATACACTGGCTCAACCCTCCTTCCCTCCTTAGTATAGTACCCCTCTACAACAATAGTTCCAAGAAGCGTACCAAGGCCAAGGGCAGTCAGTCACTCTAGAGATAAATATCAAGAAGATAATATCAGACGCATTGGAAGAGGCAGGGGTTACATCACGAGCACCGGTTGGCTCCGACACTTCTAAGTTTCCTCCATTTATTTTGCTAATGAAATTTACGTTGCCCAAGATACACAATTACGATGGGACAGGCAATCCACGAAGCTATTTAGCCACCTTCACTATAGACGCTCTGCCCTATCAACATGACAACGGGCTCATAGTTTACCTCCTCTTCAAAAGTCTAGAAGGAGAAGCACTAAGGTGGTTCAACATGCTCATAGCATACGACCTCAGTGACTTCAAGATTGTGTTGGACAAGTTCCTACAGCAATACGTCCACCGCATCCAACACAAGCATACTATTGTGGACCTCTTCGCTGAAAAGATGAAACCAGGAGAGGACTTTGCCTCCTTCGCGAGCAGATGGAGGGATATGGCTACTAGAATAGAATGTTGTATCCCTCAAGAGCAAGCAGTTGAAGTCTCACCTGGAACACAACTGGAGCACTAAAGGTAGGCCTACTGATGGGTGACTTCAAGACATACTCTCAACTGTATGACAGAGCCAGAAGAATCCTTCACAATAGAAAGGACTTATGCTTCCTAGAGTATGAAGAAAAGGGCCAAAAGAAGGCCACAAGTTGCCCATATGAAGGGATTATAGGTGACATGGCCCAGGTCTCCATTCATCAAGAACTGCTAGTCCAGCGCCAAGGGCAGCTAGTTCAGCCAGTACAATACCAAGGACAATTGGTCTAGTGCCATAGGCCACCAACATAGTACCAATAGCTGAACCAAGGGCAAATCCCACCAACACAACAACAACAGCAGTAACGCTAGAACCAACCACCTTTGGACCACCAAGCCTACACCCAATAGGGGCAACAACTAAATCAAAATGACTACCACACCGTCCCTGCACTGCAGAGCTATCAAGAAACCAAAGAGTAGGACTAAGAGCCATTCCCAGCACCACTCAACCATGCTTTTGGAATGCAGGAATGGTGTGGAAGTTCACTACCTGATCATCCAATAATCTACATGGAGAGGGATGAAGATGTGCTAATGATCCTTGAGCTGGTGGACGTTGAGTGCATGCAAACAGAGCCAGATCCAGAGTCACCAACCAAAGAAGAGGAGGTCCCTGAGACATCTCACAAACCTTGGGAAGACATGCTAGTCTATGATGAATACAGTGACCAAGATGACAACATTGGGGATAGTCAGCACGTTCAAGAGATGTTGACCGAAGGCACCATAGCCTCTATTAACCAAGGACCACCTCCAACACAAGAGGAACTAGCCAAAACAGAGCTTCCACCTATATATGATGGATATGCTGATCAAGATTGGTATAACTTAGAAGTCGCCATTGACATCCTCTGCTAGTAGCTATGCTCACTACGAACGACTCATGTGCTTAACACTCTCTGCCTGCACCCTTATGAAGCCCGCGCTAGAGACAAGCCTCCCTCAAAACCTTCGGATGAAATAGTGGAGTCCACTAGGGACATGCATGAGTACGTTGGTCAAGAAGATGACGATGGCCATGTTCTGAGAAGAATCAAAAGCCTGTTGTAGTTATCACAAGGAAATAGAGTCACTAAGGGCACGACAGAGGAACCAAGTCAAGACAAGTCCAACTGCGACCCTGGCAAGGCTGAAATTGGGAGCAAACCAAAGGAAAAGCACCAAGATGTGCCTACACCTCCATCAATACAGTACTCAATTCCAGGGATAGGTTCCTACAGTCGTCCCACAGGTATTGTAGACACCCCGATTTTGAGGTAACCCAGGAATGAGTGTCCCTATGTTGCTTTGGATGTGATCAGCCTTTAAACCGAGCCCCAAACCCATTAGCAAGGCAAAGTCCAGAGTTTTGTGAGTAGGCGCACCAAGGTGGCGCACCAAGGTGGCGCACCAA
>JAMKQA010043938.1:0-13135 GCA_024699735.1 Posidonia australis | reverse complement strand
ATAAAAGAGTGATATTCCTGAGCATAGGACACACCCCACACATCATGCACCTATTAGCATAAGGCACCTAGCATGGCATGGCATATCGCCCTTGGGCGTATAGCAAGAGGCTGAAAAGCCAACATTTCATGGGAGAAATCATACAAGATCGATTTTATCGGGCGTGCGAGGGTACCTAACACCTTCCTCGTGCGTAACAGGGATCCTTACCTGCATTCTGGTTTTCGTCGACTTGTCTTTATTGTTTTTTTTCGCATGATTTTTCATGTATATGGTTTTCCTTGTCTTCCATAATAGACTAGGTGGCGACTCCTTTATTTTGCTTTTTTTTGATGTGATTTTGCCGACTGATTTCACAATTCGTTTGCGGAATCTCCTCGCCAGCATGGTTACAGTTTCCTTTCAACACTTGACCCTTCACTAGGGTCCCAACTCATGTCATTAAAACCACATTTAAAATCATAAATTGGGTCTTATGCCCAAAAACCACACAAAACCATCTTTTCATTCATTTATAGGGTCAAGACCCAAAACCACACCCAAATCCATTTGTTTGGGTTGCACATGCCTCTATGTTGTTACACGGGACAAACATCACTCACATAAATCCATCATACCATTACAACCACTTAACATTCATTAAAATTCACATTTTAACCTCTCAAAAACAGGACAAAAACGGCATACCGAATTTTTAATTCGGTATTCCGAAATTTCCTGTTTCGGTATACCGAAAATTTTCGGTATGCCGAAACCCTCTGTTTCGGTTGACCGTGAAATTTTGGTCTACCAAAATCCTACATTCTGGCTTAATCTGCTAGGATTTCGGCATACCGAATTCCTCGCAGACAGGGCATACTCCTGTTCCGCAACGACGGAAATCGCCCAAATGGGAGTCCCGATCGGACCCCCCACACATGCATCATAAATTTCCATAAAATCATCGGGTGTAGACCCTCAAGTCTACTTCAAAACCCCTCAAACCATTCATGATTTCATAAAGCATACAACTCATACGAAAATCACAAGGGGAAAGGGCTCAAGAACGGTTATTATAGCCTTCAACCCTAAAATTACATTTCCCCCCCCCCAAACATGAATCCTAACCGCATGATCTCTACATTCTCATGCAATACATCACATTTCCATTCATTTCATGTTTTTTCCACGATTTCTCATGCATTATCTTGATTATCATACAATTAACCTACTATTAACAAAACGCTAAACGGAAGGAGGGGAAAGGACCGCGTACCTGACTCAGGCCTCTAGCAACCCTTACCACACTCCGGCAAGCCTCGACAAACTCCGGTGAACCTCCTCTGCGAGTGGAACACCACAAGTAGCTCGCACCAACTCCTCCCAGCTCGCGCGCCTCTGCTCCCTTTCTTCTCTTCCTTTCCTTTCTCGCCGCGCTCTCCCTCTGCCCACTCCTGCCCCCTCTCTTATTTCCGCCACCGCTCGCTAGGCACCGGTCATCCATCCCGTCAAATGAGATGGGGAGGCACGGACCTCCGTCGCTGGTGGCACGGGTGGAAGAAGAGAAAGAAGAAGACGAAGAATGGGTGGAAGGGCGTGGCTCGTGAGAGAAAAAGAATGAGAAAGAGGAAAAAAAGAAAAGAGGAAAGAACGACACGTAAAACGAGACAACTGTACATCCTCAAATCGGACTCCACATGGATCCCAAATCATAGGCAGATGCACAGAAAGCCAATCACAATCTCACACAACCAAGAAACAACAGATTATCCATTAATAAACCATTATACAATATTGTAAATAATTACATGGTTTATAATAAAAAATAGATAATCAAGTCCAGATGTCACAATACTTATTCACTTTCAAAAGAAAATCACTTCAAAATAAAATAACAAATGTTATTAAAATACTAATATCGTTTTTCACTTATTTCAGCTGTTCTTATTCTACATCTAAATAAGAACTTAGTTTACGATCACACTCTTGATCAGAAATTTGCTCACTCCTCTTCACAATGATGCAACCATGCATCTGCCAGGTGAACTATGCACTGCACCAACCAATACTCACCAAAATGAACTTGGGCTTTGCAATTAACGAGGTTCTCCAGTATATGAGCAAACCTATTGGCTTTCACTACCGTCTTGACAAGCGTATCCTTCCTAACAAGAAGCACAAAAATTTGCATATTCTCTTACATCAAACCTCCACCAACATACTTAATGTCTTCTCTGATGGCTAAACTGGATGCCCTAATGATCGTTGTTCGTCTGGAGATTTTACCATGTATCTAGGCACTAACTTAATCTCATGGATTGCTTGCAAGTAACGTGCCATGGCTCGTTCTTCGACTGAATCAGAGTACGCACCCCTCACTGATGCTATTGTTGAGCTTCTTTGGGTTCATTCTCCACTTCATCAGAGCTTGCTATATATTCTAAACTCCCAAGTTCTAAATCTATGGTGCGATAACATGAATGCATCATTTCTCACTTTCTTGATGATGATATTTTAATGCACTTGCTTAAAAAATGTATAGCATGTATGTGAAAAGTTTTACAATGACATATATAAACAAAATCACCAAAAGATATATTTGAAGACAATGCGAACATCAAAAGAAAAGATTTACAAAGACCCGTTGAAGATTGAAGGAAGATTCATGGAAATAAGAGGAAGACTCAAGAAGACCAAGAGAATACATTATCAAATTTATTCGTAACATTTGATGTAATTTTTCCTTTTTCTTGTTGTATTTTCTGGGATATGTAATGATCTCTCAACATGAGTAAACAACTTAGAAAAATAGGGTCATCCATGAATCAAGTAGGAAAACTTTAGAAAAATCATAAAAAATTGGTTCAGGGTTAAATCAACATACCGAATTCTGTCGTATACCGAAATCAAAAATGCTTGAGTACCGGAGATAAAATCGAACCACCGAAAATAAAGGGAATATATATCAGGAAATTTCAGCATACCAAAATTACTTCGGCATACCGATCAACTCAACTGTTATAGCTTCTCGGTCAATCATTTAATTTTGGCACATCGATCAACTCGACTGTTGTACATTTCTAGTCGATTGTTTAATTTTGGCATACCGAATCAGTATCTGTTGCTAAACTTTGTGTAGACACCCTGATTTTGCAATCACTTGGCATTAGCCTTCTCTAGAAAGATGTTCTGGTTGTGACCACCTGAACTCTAGCTAAACGCTAAACCCACAAGCTCATTCAAGCCCACACAAACCCACTTTGACCTAATCAGAGCAAAAACCAATAATTAAAAATTAAAACCAAACAAAATTCATTAAAAACACTTAAAATCCAAATTAATCAAACAAAAACCCTAATTAAAGTCAAAATGAAATAAAATCCAATTAAACCATTTAAAATTCAAGTTAATCAAGTAAAAATCCTAATTAAAATCAAAATCAAATAAAATCCATTTAATCCACTTAAAATCCAATTTAATCAAGTGAAAACCCTAATTAAAACCCTAATCAAGTAAAACTTAATAAAATCTATTAAAAAAATTAAATCTAATTAAAAAGAAACCCTAATCTAAACAAAAACGAAGCAAAAAACAATGAAGTCAAAATCTAAGTCAAAACCCTAATAAAAAAATAATTAAACCAAAATTTAAACTAAATCCCTAATTAAGTCAAGTAAAAACTAATTAAATCTAAATTAAAACTCAAACACAAACCTTTAATTCACTTAAATTTAGAAAAATCCTAAAATAATGAAACCCAAAAACCCTAATTTAAAAACAATTAATTAAATCACAAAAACCCTAAAATAGTTAAAATCCCAAAACCCCTAAAATAATGAAACCCTAATCAATTAATTAGATCCTAAAAACCCTAAATCACAAAATCAAAAAAAAAAAAAAAAACCTTAAAATCCCTAAACCCTAATCACAAAAACCCTAAAAGAAAAGTAATAAACCCAAAATATAAATTAAAATCACTTGATTAAACTTAAAACAATGAAAAAGAAAGCCTTAATTAAAATCATAAAAAAAAACCTAAAACTAAAACTAAAAAATCAAAACCCTAATTCCCTAAACCCTAATCACAAAAACCCTAAAAGAAAAACAATAAACCCAAAAATCCTAATTGAAACCACTTGATTAAACTTAAAACAATGAAAATCAAAACATTAATTAAAATTTTAAAAAACTAAACCTAAAACTAAAAAATCCAAACCATAATTCTCAAAAATCTAAAAACAAATAACCCTAAAAAATCCTTAAACAAAAATTAGAAAAACCTAAAAACCACAAGCCCATCTACCTGACCCAATTCAAGCCTATTCATTTATCAACCAGCAAACTTTATAAATCAGCAAAAATAATTCCGACGACCCTCTCCGGCGACCCCGCGATCTTCGACGCCATCTTTGGCAGCATCCCACGATCTTCGACAGCATCTCATGATCTCCTGTGATTCCCCAACAACCCCTGCCAACTAGTGCTCGATGCAACGACGTCCTGCCCTTAGGGAGGAGGATCGATGGCTCCGAGAGACTCCACCGGCGTTTAAAAACGCCTCACCGCCGACTGAGAAAGGGTTGCCTCTGCAAGCGTGCTCCAGCCCCCTAAAAGCCCCAACACTGAAACCGTCAGCGAACCTAGCCATTTTCCCACAATCCAAAGCCCTCCTCCAATTAGATTGTAACCCAGAAACCCCGATCGTCATCACCGGAGCACCGCCGCAGGCACACGAGGAGAGAACCAGCCCATTCTTAGGTAATTCTTCATCTTTCTGTTCAAATCATGCTCCTTTAGTGTAGTAGGATCTTCCTGGGTTGTCTGGATAGGACTTCACGGGGATTAGCACTCCTATGCGTCATCGCTGTCCCCTTCGATGGTAAGTCTACCAGCTCCGATGAGGCCCATGACTCTTGCGGTGGGAAGAGGCCCCTGAGGCCTCTCCCCTATCTACCTCCTTCTCCTCCATGAACCCCGTCGCTCAGGAGAGGCTTCCCTGGCCACAAACGCCACCGTCGCTACAACCGATCACCATCGTGAAGTCACTAGAGCTCTCCGGGCGCTCTCGCTCTAAGCCACCACCTCAAGGAGACCCACCGTCTCGCCACGAAGCATGCCCCACTGCCTCGCCGCCCTTCCAAATCCTGGAGCACCGCCCCAACCTCCGCCACGATCATCTCCGACGTAGGAGATGGGGGGGAGCATCTTTCCAGAGCATCTTTAGGTTTTGGTGGTCGCAATCAAAGCATCTTCGGATTTTGTTGGTCGTAATCAGAACATCTTTCTAAAGGAGCCTGTTGTCAAGTGACTTCAAAATCAGAAAGTCTACAAATATAAAAATATCAAATTAATCCAAACTTTTAGGCAACCAATTTCCCTAAGCTTTGTCCTAAAGACATGTAGTATCCAATGGTGACAATAATAATCACTCACGAACTCCACTACTCCCCCCTCCCTTTCCTAACACACAAACAACTCCAAGTCAAATCTCGACGGTTCTCCCTCTCCCTCCCCTCCACTCGTTAGATTCTAGTAGAGTAGTGCAGGAATGGTGCAGAAGCTGTAGCTACAGCAATTCAAGGAGGTAGGATTGAAGCTCGAAATGTCGCTAGTCAAGCTCCTCAAGGTAAGAAGGAGCTATGATTTTAGGGTTGAATGACTTTTTACAGTAAAAATTTTGAAAAATGTGGAATAATTTGAACATTTTGTTGGAATAAATGCCCACAGAAGCGAAGAAATCCTTACTTCTAGATATATGTGTATTTTCAAAATCTAAAACCAACAACTTCTCCTAGATGCGATGGCTCACTAGTTCGTTTAGAGTAACTTCTAGGTATCTTCAACTTCTCTTAGATTCTACATCCTAAAAGTTACCCACTATGAAATCCAAACGCAACCTAAATGGAAGTCGATTGCAGCTGTTGACCACGATGGAATATATGCATTCATATTCCCACATGTATGGTTTGCTGAGTCAAATCTTGCTTATTCATCATCTTAAATAAGTTGATGATGTCTACACAACATATCGAGATAAGGAAATTACAGATTGTTCGTGCAGGTACGATATCCTTTTAGATTTGATCAGCCTAGATTTTCTTTCGCGTATACGTCTTGTATATACTCTTATTCTTCGTCTTACGATCAGACTGGAAATTGATCAGACTAGAGTTTTCCGATGAGATTCATAATTCGACCACATGCGGTGTTTGGACTCGGTGTAATGACACGTCAATTGTTGAAATTTCTCCAAACAGTAAATAAAGAGTTTTAACCGGAGTGTCTACTGTTTAAGTACAACCCTTATGATGCCATAAGATACGTACCAAGAGTAACCTTCATCTTCCATGCTCCTTTGGCTAACTTGTGGTGTAGATGTCCGGCTTTAAGGCCAATTTGGATGTAGTAAGAATAGCACTTACATCTTGTGTTTGTAGATCGGCAACATGGATAGACTTATTGAAATTTAATGGAATTTTTGTATGGTAATCCATTATTCTTCAACAACTACATGCAAGCCTACTTTTATCTTCTAACAAATGGATTTTTTACGCACTTGAATCTATAACTCCTATTTATATAGTGTTACATTTTTTATATATAATACGGGTTAGGTTTTTTTTAAGTATATAAATTTATAAAGAAAACCTTATAATATGTATATATTTGGAAAAAATTATAAATAATATCAAACGAGTTCCAATAATGTTTAGGCTCAGATGGTTTATTTAAACAAGATTAAGTTTATGTTTGAACTTGGCTCATTTATAAACGAGTTGAGTCTTTAATGAGTCGATCCCAAGTTGTTCAATGAATGCAAGCAAAAATTTGCAACCTTGATAAGAGGTTGATAGATTAAATTTAATAGACATAAAATAAATATGCATATATGTGTTCATAATATTTAAAGTTCCAATTTTGGTCTGGTGATTAGCGTTGGGAAATTCCCATCAACTTAGTTATTTTAAAAAAAGACAATTTTTTTTTATTTTTTAAAGATAAATATACATTATCGTAAACTAAAATATCTATTTTACAAATGATACATCATGCCTCGGAAGTAATGATATTAACATATAACAACTGCACATTTGTAGGGAAAGAAAAACATACAACTGTTGCCAAACTAGGACCTAGTCATTGGCATTGTGTTGGTTGAATGGTGGTTTATATGGTGGAATTGAGCGATGGGTCAATTCAACCAGATTTGAGCTTGTGAGCTGGTGGTACTGCAAATGAAAGTCATATTCTATTCTATTTATTTAAAATGCATGAAAAATTATTGCTTTTTGACAAAAATCCAATTGATATTATAATATATGTCACAAGGTATTGATATTATGATCTATGTCACAAGGTATTGTTTAATGAACTCAACTCTCAGATCTTTAGTCCTTGTTTGAATGTAGAATAAAATACGTAGAAATAAGTAGAAAGTGATATCAATATTCTGATGTTATTGCTATTCAATTTGGAAATGATTTTCTTTTAAAGGTGAATAAGTGTATATAAGGAAATATTTTGTTTTAGATGAAAAGTAGAATAAGTATTAAAATAAGTGTTGGAATAAGTAAAAAATATGTTGATTAATTATAATCAAATTGATTATTAAGAGATATATCTAATTTAAATTATATATATATATATCATATTATATATATTAATTTGTAAACAAAAATAAACACGTCGTATACATACATATATCTGAATAACTTAACAGAATAGTTTTATTCCATTCTTCCTACAGAATAGTTATTCTAGAATAAATAAATAAAAATAGAAATTACTATATCAAGTTTATTTCGTTTTTTATAAAACTAAATAGATTAATAATTTCTATTCTAAATTTATTTCAAGACTCATTCTAGATCCCAATAGAAACTTAAAATAGAAACAATCTTACAAGGGTTCCGAATTTTTTGGTAGGAATAAGGATGCCCCTTAGACGGGACCCTCTACGCTATTAAGCCATATGGGCTTGGATTCACTTTAGGATCTCTGCAATAGGAGAGTACAGATAAACAAGAGAAAGGTTCACATCTGTTCCAATAATTAGAAGTTTTATCTTAAACCCGAAGGTTTACAGTATAATGGTAACAGCTGAGTCTATAGACTTTCTATAAATATAAAATGATATACCTTGTCACGTTCTAATTACAACAGACCCTGAAATTTATTCAACAAGATACAGCCGAACTTCTATATCATACAAACCTCCACTTAGTGGGAGCCGGTATTTTTTATGACACGAAGTATAATTTGAAAAATATAATACATGTATAAAAAATATGAATTCAAAAATTTTCTATAAGATAAATTTTTTACAATCAATTTAATAAATATTATAATAAAAATACTACGTCAAGTATGCATACTTTGAAAATGCCTCGTTATCAATATCCTTATCAACATCATGTTCAATATAGCTTATAAACACACATTTTGACATACAATCAAGATCAAAATAGTAGAAAAATTCAAGTAACGCGTGAAAAGATAGTTGAGTGCTGATCTACCGTAGATCCACATCCACTTAGATCTCGTTTAGAACCTCTTATCTGTAAAAGTCAGATTGTGAGGTCTTAATAGAAGTTGACTTTTGAGAGTATCTGTAGAAGCTAAATTTTAGTTTAGTTACGAAAATACTGTTTGACAAATAAAGGTTCCACAACAATAGTTAGATTTTAGCAATATTGATTTTACATATTTACTTCCCATCTAATGGCAAATTTGTAAATAATAAGGAAATTTCTATGTAATTAATTTAAAAAATCAAAGCTACAAACGTAAATGCATATCTCATTTATTTCGCTTCTGTAAGAAGTTTCATCTGGCCAATTTTTGGAAAATCATATTTTTTACACATGGTTTCAAGATCCAGAAGTTATAACTTCTATAAAAAGTGGACTCTCAATACTCCGTTTAGAACTACTTCTGAAATATTTGATGGTTTGACAGAAGTTAACCACTTAAAAGCTGTCTATAGGCAATTCCAAATGGACTCTTAATAACATTGTGACAATCGATAGTGTCGAAAGCAAGAGACTCTACTACGGAGCCACACTTGGGGCTTAGGCAGGTGGACTACACTAGAATATAAAGGATTTGACGGTAAACAATGGCAAGCAACGTTGTAGCAAACGAGAGAACAATCATGAGCAGTCAGTAGAGGATGGTCGACCGTCGATGCCTCAACAGACCAACTACATAGCGAATAGCGATGACGGACTGCTTGAGATGGTTGTAAGTACTACACAGTAGTACAACAAAGTGGCGATGACTATAGTCTCTAGTGCATTACAATATATGTAAAGAAGGAAAACGGACCGGGCCGGCCCACGAAACTGTCAGCCCGCCCAGGCCTGGACCGGGCCGGGTCGACCTGCAGGTTGGTCTTGGCCAGGCCTCCTTTAGGAGGTCATGGGCCCGACACGACCCATGGCCCGTTTGTGGGTCGGGCCAGCAGGCCGGGTCGGGTCGATCCATTGGGCCCAAAAATTATTTTTTAAAATTATTTTTTTTATTAATAAAAATATATTTAAAATACATCATTTTTTTTTACATAAAAAATACAAAAGATATTTACACATGTATAATATCAAAAAACTAGACCACCACTTTACTATGGAATCGTTAGTAAATCTTTTACCATTTTTGATACTATAGGAAACCTAATAGCTGTAGCAGACCACCACTTTAATATATCTAAGTTATCTATTTCTAAATCACTAAAAGCAATTGAGGATTCTAAATAATTATCTAATTCATTATTTATACTTGATTTTATATATTTTTCCTTCTTTTTATTTAATATACTACATAAAGAACTACTACTACTACTACTACTACTACTACTTGTTTGTGTTCCTAAAAAACTAGATACTTGACTACTAGATGTTTCACCATAATTTCTAACATATTCTTCAAATAAATTATATAAAGTTGTCTTTATTTTATCATTAAATGAATCTAAATAGCTGTTGCAGCATGGTGCGTCAGAATGGTGCATCAGTTATGTGCGTCCTATTTTTATTTTTATTTTTAAAATTTTTGCAGACAGGCCGACCCAACTCGGCCTGGTCTAGATTATTTTTACGGGTTAAATTGGACCTAGTAAAAGGACCTTAGTGGACCTGACCCTTAGACCTGACACGACCCACGACGCACAGCAGACCTGGTCAGGCCTGACCCAAGGAAATTTTTTTAAAGCTCGGACTGCCAATCCGACTCGATTTTCACCTCTAAATATATGCACTGAAAGGAGAGCCACAAAGGAGAGGTCGAAACCATAGAGTCGTGGGCTCATGGCTACGTGCAACGTGTCCCTTTTTTTTTCTTCGTGAAATTGTAATTAGATTATTCAAATTTTACAAAATTCCACCCAAGACACGTGTCCTGAGTGGCCCAAGTGTGTCTCCGCCACTGCTTCCGTTGTTAATAAGGTGGAATAGTTGAGAATGACTATAAAATATAACTGACGATAAAACTTCATGATTGTGGTTGTGATGAAGGAATGTAGCAGATTTTTAGAAAATGCATCATGCCGATTCTGACGCGAGAGCAGCAGAATCTGGCACTTGAATTTATACTCTGCTATTATCTGAATCTTGATGTTAGTAGTTATATTTAATTGAACAAGGATATAAATGTGCTGAAAGTTTCTCAACTTAACATCTGCATTATTATCATAAAAATTTGTAGTCATTTGGTATAGTGATGAAGTTTCTTTGTAGTTGTAGAAGAGATCAGGAGTTCGACTTCCACGAATATCATATGTATTACATCATTTGGTGGTAGTTTATCATAATCAAGTGTTTCAGTGTAATATATACCAATTAACGTTTACAAACAAAAAACATTGGTACGTGACCTTATTTATTTGACCCTCTGACACTTTGTGGTTGAAATTAAAATACCGTTTCCAAAAGTGTGGATGAATGCCCCGTCGCGACATGCTTTATTCTACATAACTGATATATTAGGCCTAAAGAGTGAAGACCATCATAGTACTGAGCATCTTTTGAAATCAATTATAGTACTGGATGGATTTGTGAGGTTCTTGTCTGGAATCATCTCCCATCAACAAATAGCTCCATCACATGGTTGCTTGTCAACTAGGAAGTACAAATTCCTCCTACATTCCAAAACATTATGTGGTCACCGGTCGCTGCATGACTGTTGTCTGCTTAAACGTCCATGCCTCCCATATGCCACAAGCCGACACTCACCGTCCTTCCCAGTAGAATAGGCCTCAATCTTGAAAGCTTTGAGTTATCCCATCTGGTTGTTTCTGCGTTTCTGAATCTCATATTCAGCCAATGGTCCACCCTGCTCAAACTTTTGCTCCTCCATTTTTCTTTTCTATATTTTTTTTCTTCTTTCCAGATCAAGGGCACACTGTTCTACAGACATAACCTATCCATCCCTGAGTTGAGTGTTGACCAGGTCTCCTCTCTTCCTCTCGGACCACTAGAGCTGTCACTTACAGCACTGTGGACCCATGAATACCAAAGCAGAAAGCACATACTCTGAATCTTTGACCCCATCCAGTGCAAATCCATACCCAAAAAATTCCCTCTTCGAAGTAGCTCATATAGAGAGGGAGTGGATCTACTAAATAGCCTGGCTTGAAGGAAACCAACTAGTGGGTACATAAGTGATGGGATTAGGCAAAAGAAAGGTCCAAGAAACTGACTTTAATAAAGTGGTCTCCCAATCATTTCGCTCTTGTGTTTGTTATATAGAGAAATGTGCAGATTTAACTTAATTGTGTTGTATATTTCCAAGGGACCTCTTTTTCCATGCTCCTTTATACTTTAAGCCAGGCCTAAATAGATCCTTGTGGTACAGGGCAATTTGAACAAATCCTCTTAAGTTAGGCTACTGTTATAACTGCTACTAAAAATGTGGAAGAAGATGAGCAGGATGTCCAAAGAAGAACCACAAATCCAGAGAAATGGTAAATAAATATTGTCATTTATTATACTTGAGTTGGACTTGACCCAAAAAATAATTAATTAAAAGCAGATCGTCAAAACTATAGGAATTTATGCATCGAACCTCCTTAACTTACAAAGAAAAAAAGAGCAAATAATTCCAAGAAAATGACTCCCCTTTCTTAAAGCCTGGTGGACTGTTGTTTTGTGGTACTTAAGAGGAACCATTTGCATCATGGTTTGTAGCTTTCCAACTTCTTGTTGCTAGATGTGCAGAGTTCACAGATTACCAAGGGCATTCATGTGGGGAACATGGACGCACGTTGGTCTCTTTCATTAAATTATCTCCTCCTCTGCCTTGAAAAGGATTCCTCTCTAGCCTCTTCCCATCAAGAAGGAATTCCCTTCAGCTCACTCTCAACTCCTTCTCCAATCGCCGGTCTCACTCGAAATCCTTTGGGGGTTAAAAACACACCAGAAGCAACTGTTTGGAACTCAAAGAAGAATCCTCTTCTAGTTTGATACATGAGCGACGCAATGAATCTTGAGCAAGGACTTATATTCGGAGACCCAAGAGAAATCAAGTTCCGAACATACGATAAGGAAATATCACCTTGTTTTCATTAAATAGAACCGAAATGTCTCCATTTTATTGATAAAAATTCATTAAATAGAACATTAGAACCAAGGCTGGGAACAGCCTGCAGTTGGGAGACATTGGTTGCTCAGAAAGAGAGGCTAAAGGATAGAAGCTAATAAAAGCAAAGCGAAGTTCAGAGCAAATTTCGAAGCAAGTGAGATGAGGAAATTTCTCCACAAAATAATAGTTGTACTAATTAGTTTCACTTACTTATTTAAAAAAGAAGTGTTGAATGAATTGCAGATAATGATAGTGAGTCCAATCAAAGATGATAATGAATTACATTATCATCCACTAAACCCACCAGCAATGTTGACCAAAGTACTGTGATTTCATCACTAACAACCAGGTACGAATAGGGGTGCAAACGGATATGGTATATCCGTAAAAAATCCGTATCCATATCCGTTTCTGGGCGGATACGGATACGGATTTTTCAATTTGAACGGATACGGATACGGATACGGATATGTAGTTTGAAATTTCAACGGATACGGATACGGATACGGATATCCGTATTAATATTATAATATATAAATTTAATTATTTATTTTTATATATGCCGTATTTATTTTTATAA
>JAMKQA010043937.1:0-14767 GCA_024699735.1 Posidonia australis | reverse complement strand
CACTCACGCGTGTTTTTCCTTGTCCCCTTGTTTCAGGTGCTCAGGTGTAGGAGCAGTCTAGTCTGGTGCATCTTTTCGAGCCACGTTTGCCGCACACAGGTCTGGGTGATTAGCTTAAATTATATTATTTCTGTTATTTAAATTCTTCTAGTTGTACTTGGGTAGTTCTTCTACTGTTGTGTAGCACTGGGGTGTTACAATATAACACTTGTAAAATTCATTTTGTAATTATTTACATTTTTAATGAATTTATTCCTAGACAGGTTTTACTATTCTAAGACCCATTGGTGTGATTTTGTGGTTTGGGGCTTAGGCCTCGTGGACTGCCTTCTGTTGGCATGTTCCTGTGTGTCGTTGGCACTATATATTGTGGCACTATGTGTGTGGGGCTTGAATGTGGGTCCGTATGGGGCCTACGTTCATGGGCCAATTGGGGGAGTGAGTTTGGTTTGCTCGTGCATTTCGTGGGTAGGCTGGATGTGCGGTTGAGCACGCATTCAACTACAACCTTGCATGGCTTTATAAGCCCATGCACGCAGCCTTAACCAACTCACCCTTCCTCTCCTCCTCTTTCCCCTCCACTTCCCGTCCCGAGCACGCCACCACTTCCCTCTCCCTCACTTGTTCTCTCCTTCTCCCTCACTCTCCCCATCCCCCACCCTCACCTCCCCCCGTCTCTCCCCCACCTCTTCCCTTACTTCTTCCTACTCCTCTGTTCAGCATGCTCGAGAATTGGTGGAGGCGTGCGACGACGTGTGGTGGTGCACGGAGCTCCGAAGTCATGACCCCGTGGTCATAGTGTGGCTGTGGACACGTCGTGGTCGTCAGAGTCGGTCGGAGGATTGTTGGAGCATTTCTCAGGTTCACATCTCCAACCTATGTAATAGATGGCATGAAATTGGTAGAAAGTGATAGAATTGCATGAAATCTAGGTAAATTTACATTACAAGAATTTATTGTAATTTTATGAGTATTTATTTTACATTTATGCCAATGGTTGAGATTTGGGTCGTTTTGACCCTTATGCCTTTGCGATTTTATATCTTGATGCATGGTGAATGGTTTTTGGTTTTGTTTGTTGGGATTTGGAGTAGACTCAAGGGTCTACATCTTATGTTTTATGCAAGATTTTTGATGATTGTTTGGGGGGTCCGATTGGAGTTCTGACTTTGGGTGATTTCAAATAGTAGGATTGGGTTGTTTTCTATTTTTCGGAGAAATTGGCATATCGAACAATTTCGATATGCCGTTTTTCTATCAAATTAGGTCCTCTAGTAGAAATTCGGTCGTCCAATTTTAAATGGTCGACCAAATTAGTGGATTTCGGTCGACCGAGCCATTTTCGGTATACCAATTTTGGCATGAGTGTTGACCATTGATCTGATTTGGTCGACTGACCCAAATCAGTCTACCGAACCAGGGAATTTTAGCATACCAAATCTGTTTTTAATCATGCCGAATCCGGGCTCAAATATGTTTATAAAATGTGATTTCCGAAGGTTTTCTGAATTGATTTGTATTGTCCCATTGAGATGGGATTGTGGGCCGTTAGTGGTGGTCCCTTGGGACACCTGATGTGCCGCTTTGCCGAGGTTTTGGAAGGATTTCCAAAGATATAAAATGGTTTTGAAAATGATTTCAAAAGAGATGAGTCGGCAGTTTTGGAAAATAGTCTTTCCTAGTTTTCTAGGTGCAGGCCGAGACAATGTGGGACCATGTCGTCGGGAACAAGGTATGTAGGACCATGTCGTCGAGGCTAGGGTTGTGGTCCGTAGGTCGAGGTGTCTTATGGCATGACAAGGAGGTATATACTCTTGCTGTTGCTGTGGGCATTGAGGCCTGGGTGTTGTCTGGTGTGGAGGTATGACACTCCCTCTTGAGCACCGTGTGTGGAGGACACCGTGAGGTGGCATACCCTATGGTGCCCAGTGCGGGTAGGACATGTGCCTCATAGCTGATAGCATCCTTATAGATAGGACAACCTTCCCAAGGAAGGGTTGGCTTTGTGAGGGTTCTCTAGGTGGGAGAATCGCAGAACAACGTGGCTCCTACACAGGGTGACACATTGTGGCAGTGCAAACGTTATTGGTTGCTCTGCGATGGACTGCTTCTGGCTAGAGTTTGGTGGCCTAGCGTCGGACTTCCCAACTCACCATTTGTGGTTTTGGCCATTGATGGCCATGCTTATGGTTTTGGGTTGGTAAAGCCCTAGTTGTGGTTTTGGCCGGTGTGGGCCTGGTTTGTGGGGTTTTAGAGAAATGGTTTGCAAAATGAATTTAAAAGAAAATTAATTATGATTTGCTTTCTGCTGTTTTCTTGGGGTGCATACTGGGTGACCTCTGTCACTCATGTGTTTTCCTCGTAGTTTTGGTTTGCAGGTGCAAACATGCGGTTGGTCTAGCATAGTGCATATGGTCTGAAGTCTCGTAACCGCACACACATGTTCCTGGTAGTTTGGCATTTTCTGTTTAACTTTGATTTTTCCTGTAATTTAATTTGTTTAAATTGTTATGGGAAATTTGGGGCATGACAGAAACCCACAATTTCTTCTCTACCAGATGTAGGTCGTTCCTTTTGCTTCTTTCTAGAGCTATCGAAACTCCAAGAACTTGGCGTTCTAGTGACAGAAGGTCGAGAAACTGATGGTCAGGAGACAGAAGGTCAAGAGACAGACTTCCTCCCCTTATCCTTCTTACGATATTCTTCCTAGAATAGCCTACGATCATTCTTATAGCGACTTGCAAGTTCAATAGCATCCGCCAAGGTCTGACATCTGAAGCCAATAACTCTGGATCTTAGCACAGGATTAAGTCGCTCCACAAATTTCTTGGCTCTGTTCTTCTCAAAAACCATAGCTTGAGAGAACTGCTCCAACCGACGGAAGGATGACTCATACTCAACCATAGTCAAGGTTCCCTGCTTTAGGTTCCGGAATTCTCTGTCCAGCTTATCCCTCTCATGCTCAAGGAAAAACCTTTCATAGAACACCTCTTAGAACTCTTCCCAAGAGATCATCAGCAGGTCCACATTAGGAAACTTGGTGCAACGCGTAGCCCTCCACCATTGATCTGCAGCACCCTAGAGCTGAAACGCTGTAATCTAGACCCACTTCTCCAATGGACACTCAATCCCCACTTCTCCAATGTAATCAAACTCTCGTCACATGCCCCTCCATGCACTGCCCTCTCCCATCTCGGAGTCAGGCACTAGGGCCTTGCCATGGCTACAGCCTCAGCGAGACATCTTCCTGCCAGCACAACATGAAAATACAACAACCAAAATCAAGTGCAAACTCTCTACTATGCAGTCCCATGGTGCCACTAGAATGAACATCACCAAGGCAATGCACTAGGTGTAACCTTAGTTCTGATACAACTCTGTAACGCCCTGAACCCGAGTACGTTACCTAAATCACAGTATTATAAGCAAATTACACTAATTATAGCAATAATTAAATAATTGTGACTAAAGCTCACCTCTAGGAAACAATGTGTGGCTAGTAGCTCCGACACAAGCATCAGAACTAGACTGCACTCCAACCTACACCTGAAAACCAAATAAAGCACGTGTGAGTGACATCTAAGTCACCAAATATGCACCCCAAACACACACACACACAAAAATCGGTAAAACCACAGAACACAGTTTTAATTTACAAAACATGGTTTTCTTTTGAAAATCCATTTTAAAACATCATTTCCTTTTCCTTTAAAATCACTTGCAAATCTGTTCCCAAAACATGCCTTCTTCAAAACTCAAATTCACTTTTTCAATGTTTGGGATTTCTTCCTAAAATCATATCATTTTCAAAACTCATATCTCTTTTTCTTTTAAAACATTTGGACATCTATTTCCAAAACCACATTCTTTTCCAAAAGTCATCTTTTCCTCTTTTATGCATTTTCAAAACCTTTCTCTTATTCCAAGAAATCCAAATCCTCAACCAGGTCTAGCCTAAAACACAATGCCTCACAGGGTTCAAAATCCAAAATCACAAACAGGGGTTGGTATCTGGTTAAAACCACAATTCTTATTGAATTCTAGTATTTTAAGACTAATTATAAGTCCAATCCTAGCCAATCCATACCTTTTCATTTTCACAAATCCAACACTTTTCTTATTGATGTTACCATTTTTCAGGAGTAGCCAGGCACATAGCAATAGGTGAGGACACCATTTCCCCAACCTCCTTGTACTACTATGGTGAAGTTCCCCGTGTGGGAGGATGCCGCCCTGGCCAATCGGCCTCAATTTTTTTTCATATGCATGGGAATACGTCTTTTTCTAATGTCCCATCAGTAACCTAAACACCCGGTTCATACACCAGGTTCAGCCTACATCGTCTCAAACTCGGTTACCACGGTTGTATCTGACAATTGATATCTTATCAATTTACCGACTCCAACCCCATGTGGCCCTACTCTGGCAACCACGATCGTGTCTAACAATTGGTTTCTTTAGAGTATCATTTTCCAACCATATTGTCGACACCAACCTTCATGATTCTACAACACAGTATTATTATTTCATTATCAAAACTCTTTATTTTTCCTTTCACAATCATTTTTTCATTGCAAGAATCTTTTTCGTGCAACACATGACCCTCTACTGGGGTCCCAACTCTAAATAATTCCAAAACCATGTATTTAAAACCACAAATTGGGTCACATGCCCAAAACCATACTAAACTACACATTTAATCACTTTTATTCATTTTTTTGGGCTCTAAACCCAAAACCATTTCCAAATTCGCTTATTTGAATTTCATATTCCTTTATGATATTTACATGAGGAAAACATCATTAACACATACTCAATATCCATTTAAAATCATTTATTTCCATTTTTCATACACATTTATCCATATAGGTCACGGAATAAAATCGATAGACCGAAATCAAGTTCAGTATACTGAAAATCCCTGGTTCAGTATACCGAAACCCTCTGTTTTGGTCGACCGAGTATTTTTGGTCTACTAAAACCAAGGGCCCAGCTATAAACTGACAGGAAATCGGTATGCCGATCCTAGTTCGGTATACCGATTTCCCCATGTCCAGAACACCTCCCCTGATTCAACTCAACATTTCATTGGAATGGGGACCATCGACGGACCCCTCAAGCATACATCATAAAACATGAATAAAACATGAGGCGTAGACCCTTGAGTCTATTCAAAACTCCTCAAACCATTCATCATTTCATTTATCATGCTATCCACAATAAAATCACAAAGGCATGGAACTCGTTTTAAATCACTGTAGCCTACTTGCCAAAAATTTGTATAAATTCGTCCTAGCCGCATGATCTGTACATGAACTCCTTATACAATCCATTCTTTAGACACCCCAATTTTGAAGTCACTTGGCAGTAGGCTCCTCTGAAAAATGCTCTGGTTGCGACCACCAAAACCCTAGCCCACTTAAGCCTACACAAGCCCAGTCAGGCCCACACCAGTCCACTTTAACCGAATCAAAGCAAAAACAATAATTAAGAATTAAAATCAAACAAAATTCATTTAAAATCCACTTAAAATCCAAATTAATCAAATAAAAAACCTAATTAAAGACAAAATCAAATAAAATCCATTTCAAACATTTAAAATCCAATTAATGAAACAAAAAGACCCTAATTCAAGTCAAAACCAAATAAAATCCACTTGAAATCCAAATTAATCAAATAAAAACCCTAATGAAAGACAAAATCAAATAAAATCCATTTCAGCCATTTAAAACCCAATTAATCAAGTGGAAACCCTAATTAAAGTCAAAATTAAATAAAATCCACTTAAATCCATTTAAAATCCAAGTAATAAAGTGAAAACCCTAATTAAGCAAATAAAAACCCTAATTAAAACACAAAAACCCTAATTAAAAGTCAAAATTAATTAAAATCCACTTAATCAAGTGAAAACCCTAATTAAAACACAAAAAACCCTAAATTAAAATCAAAACCTTAATTAAAACACAAAAAAGCTTAATTAAGCTAAAAACCCCAATTAAAACACAAAAACCACTAATTAAAATCAAACGCTAATTAAAACACAAAAGAAACCTAATTAAACTAAAAATCTTAATTAATTAAACCCAAAACTCTAAATTAGACTCAAAACCATAATTAAAATCCAAAATCCTAATTAAACTAAAAATCTAATTAAAATCCAAAAACCTAATTAAATTCAAAATCCTAATTAAAAACCTAAAAATCAAGACCTTAAAATCCCTAAAAATTCCAAAACAAAAATAAAACAAAAAAACCCTAAAATAATTAAAACCCTAATATAAAACAAAATAATTAAACCCAAGGTAACAAAATCAAAACTTAACTCAAATCACAAAACCCTAATTTAAAACTTGAAATCAAAACCCTAAAATCCTTTAAAAAAAATCCCAGAACAAAAACTAGCAAAAAACCCTAAAGTGCAACCCAATTCGTAGGCCCAAATTCAGCTCAATTCCCCATTTAAACTTTCAATCAAAAAACCTTATAAAAGAGAAAAAATAATTCCGACGACAACTCTGACGATCCCTGCCATCTCCAACAAGATTTTCGGCGATCAATCCCGTGATTTCCAGCGATCAATCCTGACATTCGATTGATAATTGCCACTCTCCAGGACATTGTTCAGAATTTGATCAACAAAGGAGCTATTGTCATCAACACCCAAGAGGCATGCACTGCACCTGCACTATCACCTCCATGTGCACAAGCACCGCCTGCATATCCCAACCATATTAGCCAACCTATGCCTGCATATAACAACTCAGTAGGCCCTAGGGCCTCAGGAATCCATTTCCTCTCTGCATCTGGGTCTACCACATTTGTAGTATACCCCTCTGATCAGATCCATACTATAGATGAGCCCTTCCCTACTCATTTCATCATTTGATTCGTGCCAATTCCAAGTCAGCAGTCCACATGATACGGCTGACCACGAGGGCAGAGTGTACCGCCGCACCGTCGACAGTGCACTCCGAGTCGCCCCTCGCTCGACCCATGCCTACTTATCCTAACCAATCTCCCATTCAATATCTTGTCCAGTCTCCATTCTAGCATCTTGTCCAGTATCTTGTCCAGCCTCCTGATCATCTCCCTATCCAACATCCTATCTAGCCAGACCCCCTCAATCTTCCAGGACGGTCCCTTGTTCAGTCCCTACCTCTTCAAGCAGGCAGGAGCAGCCCTCTGCCGACATCACATCTCAGCTGAAGAAGGTTAAGGCTAATATCTCCATTTAGGATCTCATCCATACTTCTGTGGAACATCGAGAGGCCTTCCTTAAGGGCTTTCGGGCTGCTCAAGTCTCCCCCACCACAGAACCGTCCACTCTTGAGAATATGGTGGGCTTGAGCACAAAGTCTCATGTCATTTTCTTTTTCCGACAAGGAATTGCCTCCAACAAGAGCAATCATAACCAGTCCCTTTTCATTACAGCGTAATATCAAAGTTTCTGAATTCCCCTCACTCTGGTGGATAACGGCGCGGGCCTTAACGTCTACCATTTACGCACAGCAAACAAAATCAGATTTAAAGCTGAGGATATCATACCAGCTGTGATGGGAATGACGGCTTTTGATAACACGCATCACGACGTGCTAGGGATGTTGGTTATTCCTCTCACCATAGGGTCTATAGTCTTCGATGCCGAATTCTTTATTATGGATCTAGAGCCCTCTTTCAAACTTCTGCTTGGGCACCCTTGGTTGCACAATCATCAGGTGATCCCCTCGACTCTCCATTGCATGGTTAAGTTCTGTTGGGGCAACGACGTAGTTGTTGTCATGGCGGAAGATCTTGACAAAGAAAAGGTCGAGGCAGTCTCCACTGTCTCCCTCCAAACCGTCCACTTCGACCATAAACTATCCGATGTCATGCTTCGGGTCAACCGTTTCTAGCATGTCAATTACATTTCGGCCCTCAAGCGTGTCAGTTACCTGACCGTTCGTGGCAATCCTTATCGGATGGTCGAAAACGTGTGTCGCAAATGGGGATTCAAGAAAGGAACACCACTCGGGCGACACTACCAAGGAATCTCTGAGCCCATCCTGGCGGAAGAAAAGCAAGAGTTCGAGGGATGGGCTCGGAGATACTTGGTCCCAATCAGAGCCAAGCCACTACAGAAAAGAGCCAACGTCAGATGGTGGAACCACAGCATCAGTCACCACTCCAACAGCGAGCCCCACAGTGATAGTCCTACAAGCTGTCATGACAGTAGAGCAATAAGTGCAGTTCCACCAGCCTTGGACATCAATTACGTCAGTCTCACAGTCCAGATAAGTCAGCGGTAGAGCAGAGTGTTGTCCAATATTCTGATTGCATCGTAAAAGAGGACGAGACAGTCAACAGGGCAATTTAATCAAATGAGCAAGTCAATGACCTAGAACTACTGTTTCAAGAGCAATTATTAATATAGGCCGAGGACGGAGCCGAGCATCAAAGGCTGAGGAAAGGAAAATCAAGGGCCTCAGAATCAAAGCCAATAGCCCTCCATTAGCAGTCGAACCACTCATCCCTCATGGTCTTAGCCGAGTCGCAGTCGGAACCCACTAGACCATCAGGGTTAATCTCTTTGGAGACGGCTCTAGATGGTACATGCAGTTGAAGCCTCACCTTAAGCAAGGTGAGGGTCAAAGGAAGGGACCCTGAGTTAAGCTCAGGAGGAAAGTCGAGTGGCATCATTCCTATCAGTCAGCAGCAGGATAGCCGACAACCAGCATCACTCATTTGTACATACTATAAAAAGAGAAAGATCAGAAAAATCAAAAAAAGCACCAGAGGCCAAAGCAACAAATCAACCCGACTAGTCAGCAAACCCCACGGTCAAAGAATCAGAGGTCATCCACCAAAGTCAGTGTGATCATAATGAGGAACCATCAAGCACGGAAATCAGAATACATTCTCTCCCTCAACGTTGCCAATCCAACCTTCAAAGAAGAAATCCTGTCAAAGCTCATCGCTTATGAAGAAGAGGATGATGACATGGAAGATGGCCATACATCTCCCTAATGGTCGAGGCAAATTTCAACCTAACTGGCATGGTCCTTATATCATCAAGCAAGTCTATTTGGGAGGCACAACAATCCTCAAAGACATGGACAGCGTTGAGCTACCTGAGCCAGTCAACACATGTTATCTGAAGAAGTACTACCAATGAGCGGAAGGCGTGTATCCTCGCCTTGCAAAGTATCCTTTTACGCATCACGCATCATCCACTACTCCATCATGCATGCATATTGCTGAAATAAAGGCAATCCAAATGCATCTAATCCACAGCATTTGCACTTTTACTTTCATGCACATCAGTAACTTAAGCACATCAATAATTGCATGCATCTATGCATAAAAGCATCAACATCACATCCCGATGACGAGAATCGAAATAGCTAGCCTTCTTGAGAAGGGTCTATAACTCTTCAGTTGATACGACCTAGACATTCTAGTGAGCGAGGGAGCCACTACCCAACCATGCTTAGGCGAAATGTCCAAAGTCCCATGGGGGCTTACACCTCCAAAGGGAGATAAAATGTTAGGAGCGAGTATGAGTGTGAGCCAAAAAGTAATAATAATAAACATATCTACAAGGGCACAAAAGAAGAAAGAAGACAGAAGTCGAAGATAGAAGCTAGCCCCTAAGAGAAAGAGGCAAATAGGCCAACTCTACCCCTATCACTTACCTTGGGGAGGAGTTGAAGCAAGCATCCAAAAATCCAAGCGACCAAAGGGACTAGCCACTCCTTGCATACAATTCTAGCAGCCCCCTCCAAATCCGGATGCTCATTACCCCCAAGCAAGGGTTAAAGCGATCCTACGAGCCTAAGAGGGAGAAAAGAAATAAGTCAAAAGTCAAATAAGTAGGTCTAAACGCCCAAGAGTTTGGCACGGAGCCTAACCTACTAAATCATCCATCTTGGAGAGCCACCAACAGTCTAGAAATCCAGGTAGTGTCTTGTGAATCATGGTCTTCTCCTCTTCTCATAGCAGGCATCATTAGCATTCCAAATCCTGAGGGATGATACAACATAACACTATCATTCCTGCATGCATTATCTTTTGTCCACTTTGCAAGGTCTCACTAGGTCCTAAACCACGGGCATGTCAGCTGCTCCCTAGCCAAAGACTGGGGCTGAGGATACTCTACACCAGGGGCATGTCAACTGCCTTTATGGTGATAACCTTCCCCGCCAACCAGGGGAATGTCAGTTGTCCTGTTGGTTGACCCTTTCTGGGATAGTATCTTCGTCTAGAATATGTTGTCTGCTCCATAGCTCGAGCGCAGAAACAAGGACAACAGCCTAAGCCTTTGAGGTCAGAGCAAAGTTGGAATGTCAGTACTCTCCTAGTCAGTAGGGGAGAGCATATTCGACAGTCCAGTGCCAAAGACGAACTCCCCAGAAGTAAGTCGGTAGCACGACAGCAAGCCTAGAGTTGTCAGCAATCATCCAACAAGTCCATCTTATTCGGGGAGGAAAAAATGCCCTTGTGAAGCCCTTATCCATCCAAGCACTACGTATCAGTACAGAATCAGAGCAACGGTTTATCTGGATCGAACATCATCACCGACAGCATCAAGCGAACAAGCAAGGCAGTCGCAGTTCAGGGTGCGCCCAGAAGCAAGTGTTTCCAACAAACCTCTGTTGGCTAAACCAGCTGTCTAGGCCCCCAGCTTTCTTTTATTCCTTTCTTTTAGCAACATCCATAGCATTCCGATAGCAAGGGCATGTCAACTGCCTTTTGGTATTATTCTCTTGTCAACTACCCTTTTGGGTATTTGCTTTCTGAACCGTCACCGACTGCTTCTCGGTTAGAGTGTTCGTTTATCCTGCTTTTTGAACTATCACCAACAGTATCTCGGTTGGCGTGTTTGTCTATCCTCTTTTCGAATAGTCACTGACAGTTTCTTGGTTGGCATGTTCGTCTATCTTCTTTTTGAACCATCACCAACTGCTTCTTGATTGACTAGTTCATCTATCCTGCTTTCCGAACCGTCATTGACTGCTTCTCAGTTGACTAGTTCGGTATCCTGCCTTTCGAATCATAACTGATTGCTTCTCGGTTGACTAATTCGTCTATCCTACATTCCAAACTGTCATCGACTATTTCTCGGTTGGCTAGTTCGATATCCTATTTTTTGAACCGTCACTGACAGCTTCTTGGTCGACGCATTCGCCTATCCTGCTTTCCAAACCATCACTGATTGCTTCTCAATTGACTAGTTTGTCTATCCTACTTTCCAAATCGTCATCGACTGCTTCTCGGTTGGCTAGTTCGGTATCCTGCCTTTTGAACCGTCACCGACTACTTCTCGGTTGACTAGTTCGTCTATCCTGCTTTCCGAACTGTCACTAACTGTTTCTCAGTTGACTAGTTTGGTATCCTGCCTTTCAAACCATCACTGGCTACTTCTCGGTTGACTAGTTTGTCTATCCTGCTTTCCGAACCATCACTGACTACTTCTCGGTTGACTAGTTCGATATCCTGCCTTTCGAACTATCACCGACTGCTTCTCGGTTGACTAGTTCGTCTATCCTGTCTTCCGAACCATCACCGACTACTTCTCATTTGACTAGTTCGTTATCCTGCCTTTTGAACCATCACCCATAGCATCTGGGTTGGCGTGTTTGTCTATCCTCCTTCTGAACCGTCACCGACTGCTTCTCGGTTAACTAGTCTGGTATCCTGCCTTTCGAATTGTCACCAACTATTTCTCGGTTGACTAGTTCGTCTATCCAGCTTTCCAAACTGTCACCGCTGCTTCTCGGTTGACGAATTCTCTTATGTTGCTTTCTGACCTGTCACCGGCTGCTTCTCGGTTGACGAATTTGTTTTTCAGCCATCCAGACTATCGCTGACCACTTCTTGGTTGATAGGTTTTTTATCTTACTTTGTTTGATGCTACCAGGCGTTTTGCCAGATGTTGTGTTAAACTCATCATCAGGCTAATAGCCCTAACTATCTGGTGACGAGTCCATCAACACACTATCAAGCTGATAACCCTAACTATCCGGCAGTGAGTCCGTCAACTCACCATCGAGCTGATAGCCCTAACTATCCAACAATGAGTTCGTCAACTCACCATCGGGCTGATAACCCTAACTATCCGGCAGTCACCATCGGGCTGATAGCCCAAACTATCCAGCAATGAGTCCGTCAACTCATCATCGAGCTGATAGCCCTAACTATCTGACAATGAGTCCGTCAACTCACCATCGAGCTGATAGCCCTAACTATTCGGTTGACAATCGTCATATTGTCAAGAGCGGACTAATACCCCAAACTATCCGGTTGACGACTGTCATATTATTAGGAGCAAGCTGATACCCCCAAAGTATCCGGTTGAAACCCATCATCAGTCCATCCCTCAGTTGGCAAGTTTGATATCTTGCCATGCATCGTCCTGGGCCGAAAGGTCTGTCATTTGCCTAGTTTCCTCCTATCGTGCAGTGAGCTTGACGGTCTTGTTCAGGCATTCCTTGGCATGAGTCGGGAAATCCCCCACGCTCCCCTCTGTGTGGTGTTTTTCCTCCAAGTGGCTGTTTCTTGATTGTGGCACCATGGAGAAGTCTACCAGAAGGAGGAACGACTTGTGTTGGTTCGGACACTTTTGTTGGGAGTTGCTTTGGTTTGGAGATTCATTCGAGTTTGACTCCCGAGTGGTCCTTACCATTGGTGTGGTTGTTTCACTAGGAACAGTGACTTTCGTGGCCTTGGACTCTAGATTGTAGTATCTTTGACGTGAGCTTCACACTTAATAGGTGGTCTAAGTGTGTTTTAGCGGTCTCACGTCTAAACCTACAAGGCTGCCGTTGCAGCGAGCAGTAATGAGTCCACCAAATATCCTTTTGGGTTGGGATTAGTTCTTGTTGCGATGAGGCAACGTGGTGTCTTGTGGTTCTTGCCAATTGGAGGATCACAAGAGGGATTGTCCACCCATGTGTTTTGGTGTTGGCCACAGTGGAGGTTGTGCTCGGGATCCGGTGGAGTGCCAATCTGGGAAGTAGTTCCTAGAGACAGATAGCACATGGTTGGTTGGTTTGTTGGTACACTCCAGATCCGTGAAGAGCTTTGTTGTGTCTCAATAGCCGGATTTCTCTTGTACCTTGGATTGGAGGGGGCTTTTCTAGGGTGATGAGAGTCGTTGCTGAGCACAAGGTGTGAAGTTCGGTGGTTGCTGACCAGGTTGTGCATCAGAGTGACGCAGCGAAGCGTGGCTAGTGCTGGTTGCACCTGGTCAATCCTGTGGTTGCGTGTCTCCAAGGGTGTCCTAGATGTTTTGTGACTCTTGGAGACACTGCTTTAGAGCCTCTAGGTGGAGATTCTTGTGCCCGGAAGGGGCTTCACCCAGGATCTCGGTGGTGTTCGGACTCAAGGAGAGCTGAGTCCTTGGCATCGCTCTGGACCTAAGTAGTATGAAATGGCTCTATGAGGCAGAGATTTCTCCTACAGGTCATGGATTTTGGGTGGCATCGTTGTGTCCTTGTCTGGGTCATTCAAGTGATGTCCTAATTTTGGTGCCCTTGGTGTTTCGCCTAGGGAATTTCGAGGGCAAAATTCCGTTAAGGGGGTTAGGTTGTAACGACCCAGGTTTTAGGAGTGGTGCTTGGCCAGATAATTAAGGTGAATTTAGGTGTGTTAGGCTTTGGGGGTCCCAATGCCTAACGTAGGATACGTTCTCAGTAGTGTCTGACGCTTGGATTGTGGGTTTCTGGCCTTTTGGCGTGGTGTGGTTCGGGCACTGTGTTGGCCCTCTTAGGAGTTTTGTGGTTTCTCTTGGGCCGTGGTGGTTTGGTGGCGAGTCCTTGGTGGCACGAGTCACGTGGACGTGGAAGGTCGCGTGGTTTCGTTTCGTGCTTGCGGCTTCCTTTCTTTCCTTCCCTTCTTTCTCTTTCCTTTCTTTCTTTCTTTCTTTTCTTTCTTTCCCTTCCCGGGCCCCACCCCCACCCCTTCTTCTTCCCCTTCTTCTTCTTCTTCTCTCGCACATGGGAGATGGAGAGTAAAGAGAGAGAGGGGAGACGGGAGGGAGAGAGGGAGATGGTGGGGAGGCGGAGGTTGCAGTCGCCGTCGTGTCGCCGTCGTTGCGTGGAGGAGAGGAGCAACTCGGGGCTGGAGGAGGAACGTCCCCGTCTGTCTCGCGTCGCCACGTCATCGGTGGAGGTACACACCTTGTAGATTTTATTTTGATTCCAAATTTGTATAATAGGTGCATGTTAGTGTGCTGGTAATTGTAGTGGATTTTATAGAATTTATTGTCCATTTATGGTTGTATTTATGGTTGGGGGTGAATAGTGTCTCCTTTGTGTTTTTTGTGGTTTTCTCGAGATCCGCTTGATGGATCTCGGTGTTGTTTGTTTGGTTTGGAAGATATCGTTGAGATCTTCATTTTGATATATTGTTTGCATGGTTTGGTTTGGTGGTTTGTAGGATTGGGCTTTGTGTCCCATTTTGGGTTGCCCTACAGTCGCCTGGTTCAGTATGCCATTTTTATTGCAGATTGTCCCTTCGACCCTTGGTTCGGTTGACCGAATTTATTCGATCTGCCGTTCTGGGAGTCTTGGGTGTTGACAGAATTTCTGGTTTGGACGACCGAACATTTTCGATCTGCCTAATCAAGGGTTTTCGGTCGACCAAGTGGTTTTTGGTCTACCGATCTGGTGCCCTGAGCCCAGATTTGGTCGACCGTTCCATTTTGGTCTACCAATTCAGGCCCTGATCCTGTATTAAGTTATCTTATGTTTTGATTAATATATATATATATATATATATATATATATAT
>JAMKQA010043936.1:0-12624 GCA_024699735.1 Posidonia australis | reverse complement strand
GTTAAAGATTTAGTCATGTATAGACTTTCCAACTTTAACCATAATCCAGCAGCAGTTTCCTCATCTGCAACTTCAATTATTACTTCATCTGAAAGACAAAGTAATATTGTTGAATGTGCCTTTTCTTCTTGCGCTGGCAACTCGGTATTATTGATCCCAACTGGTTTTTCCTTCAGCAATGGAGTCCAGATTCCTTGTTGTTTAAGGAGCACCCGCATTTTGATTTGCCATAAGCTGAAGCTGTTCTTCCCGGTAAATTTCTCCACCTTAACAGTATGTGAAGACATGGTATTTTCTGTTAACTAAAACAAAAACTCAACCTGGCTCTGATACCACTTGTTAAGTTTCAGGATTAGTTAAACAAGAAAATAAAGTGAAATGAAATAAAATGAAGAACAGAAGTAAGACAAATACCCAAATTTACGTGGTTCACCCAAATAAGGGTTACGTCCACAGGACATATAGGTTCTACTATTCTTCAGAGGATTACAACACAGACCAAGAGTACAACTCTTGTACAGCTCGTACTCACAAGAACCTTACTGGAATACAACTCTGAGGATTACAACTCAGACTCAGACCTCAGATACAGAGAACAGGACTCACTATCTTCTCTGTTTTTTGCTGTCGTCAGATACAGACCCTGCCTCCTCCTTATATAGCATTGGAGGAGGAAGAAGAGGTGCAGATGTGCGGATGCATCCACGCGTGGAGCAGACACGACGGGAAGAGAAGCGCTGCTGGGAGCAGGCGCGACGGCAGGGAAGAGAAGCGCTGCTTGGAGCAGGCGCGACGGCAGAGGAGAAGCGCGCGCGGTTCCGGGCAGTCGCGACGGCAGGGGAGATGTCGCGCGTGGTTCCGGGCAGTTGCGATAGCTGGAGAAGAGGTGCGGTTCCTTCCGCGACCCATCGGAGCAGGAGCGACGCTGGGGAGAGGTGCGCGGTTCCGGGTTAGGCGCGCGGTTCCTTCCGCGACCCATCAGAGCAGGAGCGACGCTGGGGAGAGGCACACGGTTCCTGGGTAGGCACGGAGGCTTTCTTCCAATGATCAGGAGATACGGGTGAAGTCCCGCGACTTAGAACAGGGCATATAAACTGATTTATTTATTTATTTATTTATCAAAGCATATTCAAGTCATTATCTACATAAACATTATTGATCATTTGGGGTCTATTTGGTAGTATGAAAATGATTAGAAATATTATTTAAGGAAAAGACATGGTTATATATTCCTTTATAGCTTGATTTTGTTTATATACCTTGCCTTCATAGTCATTTAGCTTTTCTAAACATTATTGACCATTTGGGGTCCATTTAAGCAGTATGAAAATGATTAGAAATATTAATTGAGGGAAAAAACAAGGGTATATATTCCAATATAGCTTGATTCTGTTTATATACCTTACCCTCATGATCATTTAGTTTTTTTAATAGTATCGATCATTTGTTTCATTTAGCTTTTTTAAACATTATTGTCCATTTAACAATGTAGTTGTTTTAATTATCGTAAATGTTAACTAATGTGCGTGATCTCTCCTTCTTGCAGCTTCAATATGACGGAAAAGGTATGGTACAACGCCTCCAATTTCTACAATAATTTAAAACAAATTAAATTACAGGAAATTAAAGCTAAACAGAAGTATCTAACAACCAGGAACCTGTGTATGTGGCTAAACAGAAACCATAATTATTTTCCATTTAAAACATTTCGTAATCATTTTTCCCAAATCCACAAAAATCTCTAAACATAGGCCTAATAGGCCAAAACCTCAAAACAAGGCCCACACTGGCCCAAACTAACAAGTGGAGACTCTACTAGCCTAAAATCACAAGTAAGGCTCTCAAGGTCAAAACCACACATAGTGAATCGAGAAGTCTGACGCCAGACAACCAACTCTGGCCATAACAACTACTGAAGTATATTGTACTGCCACGATATGCCACCATGTGCAGGAGCCAACCACCGTCGATTCTTCCACCTGGAGAACCTTCTTAAAGCCAACCCTCTTGCGAAGGCAGTCCTATCTCTCAAGATGCTACCAACAATGAGGCATGTGTCCCATCCACTCTAGCCATCACAAGGTACGCCTCTTCACGACGTCCTTCACATGGTATTCATGAGGGAGTCTCATACCTCTACACTCGACGACACCCGAGCTTCAATACTCCCGATGACAGCAGGAATCTCATACCTCCTCGTCATGCCGCAAACATCTCAACCCACAGATCTCAACTTCGGTCCCATGAATGACAGTCAAGGAGTGTCATACCTCCAAGACCCGATGAATGCTCGCCTACAGTCTGTTGGTCGCTGGCCTCAACTTAGGTAACATACTCGACCACCAGAGAGTGTTGTCACACTCCCTGGTCCAGACAGTGCGGCCTTATAATATCTTGGCCCACACACAGAAAACTAAGAAAATCATTTCCAAAATGGGTCAACATATTCCTTTGAAAATCTATTTTGAAAACCATTTTACATCTTCGAAAAACACTTCCAAAATCTCCACAAAACTAGCACATCAGGTGTTCTACAATACCACCACTGATGGCCCACAATTCCATTTCAAATGGGCAAAACAAACCAATCCGGAAAAATCCTCTAAAAGCCATTTTACAAAACCAACTTGGACCTGATTCGGCACGTCGTTTTGAAACGACAGACAGAACTGCACACAGGGCACCAGAACAATCAACTAAAAATCAAATTAGGCGTCCGAAAATCCCTGATAGGTGCATGGTCAACACTCAAGGCTTGGAAGGGCTGACCGAAAGGATTCAGTCAACCGAACCAAGGCTAAAAGAATCAAAACTGACAGAAAAATGACATACAAAAATGGTTCGGTATGTCCTTTTTTTCGAAACCAGAAAACGACCTCAAACCTTTGTCCAGCTCTTCTCCCAAATGAGAATGAAGGACGGACCTACCAAACAACTACAATAAAATTCACATTAAACAAATATTGTAGACTCTCGAGTCTACTCCAAATCATACAAACAAAACCAAAATCTATGCACCACAGCTCATGCAATAAAATCACAAAGCAACAAGGATCAAAAGGATCCAAAACATAACCACCACCATAAATGCCAATTAATTCACCAAAAATCCACAATAAATTCAGAACAATAAATTTAGCCTAGATTATGTGCTCCCTAGGCAAATCTACCATTTTACAAGAATTGCTAAAGTAGAGGTGAGGTGCGTACCTTAATACGCCCTTCGACGATCCGAAGCCAACACTGGTCAACCATTGCAACTAAGGGTGCAAACGGATACAGTATATCCGCAAAATATCTGTTTCCGTATTCGTTTATGAGCGGATACGGATACAGATACGGATATGGTTTTTTGAATTTGCGCGGATACGGATATGGATATGTCTTTTGAATTTTCAACGGATACGGATACGGATATCCGCATATATATATATATAGACAACTTTTTATATATTAACATCTAACCATTAGATTAAAAATCTAAACAGATTTGATCAAAACTATTTAAAATGTTTGTATATAAAAAATCAAGTGATTTTGAAATTCTTAAGTATTAAATTTAACATGTACTTGTTATAGTTTATATAGAACCATTGAATTTGATATGAATAGATCTATATGTTATGAGTTTATAAATGATATAGATTTTGGTGTGTACTTAATCTAAATGATATATATTAAGATCCATGGATTACATTTTAGTTTTGAAACTTATAACTTAGAGATCTAGTGATTGTTGCTTTAAAATCATTGAATTTATACATGAATAGTTATATATATTAAGAGTTTTTAAACGATGTAGATTTTTACATGTATTTAATCCAAATGATGTAGATTAAGATCCATCGATTACATTTTGATTTCGTCAAATAATTTATCTACTTTACGAGAATTTTACTTTGTCACTTGTAAGATTTTACTAACTTTAATTAACAAAATATGTTGTAAAATATAATAGTTTTTTATTAATCATTAATTAATTATACATCCATAATGATGAAATATTAAAATTTGGATTCATAACTTCATCTCTTTTTAGAAAAGGTAAGTCTAACCTATCATTATGTCTAATTTATTTTTATTTTTGATATATATTATTTTTATTTCATATATACTTAATAAATTAAAATGTATAATTATATGAAATTATTGTTAATTGTTTGATTAATTATGTAATGTGTATATTGTCATATCCATTTGTATATCCGACTTTATCCGTATCCGATCCTCTTTTATCCGTTCTGTATCCGTATCCGTTTTTTAAGGATATGGATATGTAAATTTCCTATCCGTATGATATCCGTATTCGTATCTGCATTTCAAAAACGGATACAGATATGGTAACACCCATATCCGTACCGTATCCGATCCGTTTACACCCGTAACTGCAACCACTGGCAACCCGCGACTACTTTAGAGCTTCGCCACACCATCGTACGCTCCGCTCGCTCTCGGGCACACTAAATAGAAAGGAAGACTGGGGAGGAGAAATGGGGGAAGTAGAGGAAGAGAGTGAGTGGAGAGACGGGTGGGAGAATGGGGGTGAGGGTGGCGAGTGAGGTGGAGGGGAAGTGGTGGAGTGGAGGGAGAGGTGTACTTGGGAAGGAAGAGGAGACACGCGGGAAGAAGGAGGAGAGGAAGGTGGAGTCATGGATGGAGACGGCCTAGGCTTAAAAAGCCACACAGAAGGGGAAGGTGAATGTATACATGCAACCAGTCAGCCATGCATGCGCACCAACATGCCCTCAACTGCCTGCCTCACCAACACAACACGAGCTCAACCAGTTGCTCCATCAACCGACCCACACACGAACCCACACACAGGTCCACATAGTACAAGAACGAGCTGAGCCACAAGCATAGGAAATACACAAACAGCAGTTGGTCCACGATGTCCAAGCTCAAAGCCATAGATTCACACAAATAGGCCTTGGGACAGTAACACCCGTTCAGGATAAATTCATTAAAATATATGTAATTACAAAAATGAATTTATGGGTGTTACATATGGCCATCTTATGCTTTGAAGATTTCATTGTTATGTCAACTACATCGTTGTATTTTTTAAAATTGTTTTACCATGGTTGTAAGAGTATGATCTCATATGTATGTTAGTGGAACTTGATCCATTACTTTAAATAATGTGTAATATACCTCATTTCAGAACTAATTTTATCATATATCTATATGATAGTAGATCTTAACTTTTATAACATCAATCTCATGTGCAACCAAAATTTTCTGGATGTTTTCTTCAAAGTTATATGCTAATCTTTTCATTGAACTTATATGCTTTGCAAATCCTTGCTTATATTGTAATGAGCTTTGTTTAAAATTAATAATTTATTGAAAAAATAGTGAGTAATAAATTGGCATATTTGAATGAGTATTACTTTATTTACATGTTAATCAATAAAACTTCAATTAGTCTTTTAATTTCTGTCACTTTTCCCTCTGATGATTACTAACATTAATTGTTATCTATGGACAAATCTCATGTAGTAGCACAGATTCCAATATGCCTTATCTTCGAACTAAAATGTAGTGAGCTCATTTCTTTAATCTTCCAACTATTATTTGTGACTTGACTAGCTTTCCCTGTAATACAATTCCTCTTTGGTAGCATGGAATCCAACATTCCCCCGGTTTGCTTGTGTAACTGTGGATATATAGCCAAAAGAGTCATGAGTAAGACATCAAGGAACCCACATAGGATGTTCTTGTGCTGTGGCTCCCCAAATGTGAGTCATAAAAGTTGCTTGAATTACACTTTTAAGAACACATAGGATTGAATTTAATAACATAAGTGCAATGTAATTTCAACAACATGGTCATGTACCAACTAGGAAGGGGAAGATGAAGTATGATTCATGCACAAGGATGAAGTAAGATTCTTAGTAGGGGTTCGCCTGCAGCCATTAGGAGGACGATCGCCCTAGATGTGCCTAATTGTATTGCTATTTCATCCACCACTACCAATGCTATGTGTAGGAAGGTCGGACCCAATAATGATATGTGTAGGAAGGTCGAACCCAATAGTGATGCAAAGCAACCTTTCAAATGTTGTAAATATTGCTAGAGTTGTAGGCCAGAGTGGGTGTGTAGACCAGTGAAGGCGATTAAAAGCTAAAAGAGATTACTAACAAGTGTATTATAACTAAGGTTGAACTTGGGGCTTTAAATACATGGAATGACAAGTGTGATGATAGTGTGAAGTACTTAGGCGCATTGTTCAACTTGCAAGCTAGGAAATCACTGAAGTATTGTAACGATCCCAAGTCATTACCCTAAACCTATCTACAATTTTTTTTCAATTACATTAACTATGAAACTAAATCCAACAATAAACAATATAAATAAAAGAACTATTAACTAACATAAATTAAACTACTTACTTAGCTAGAACCCCAGATGTGTGGTCAAGTGACTCTAACTTTATATGCACTAGCGATCTCTTACTTCTCTTCTGTACCTACGAGAAACATCAAAACAAAAATACACGAGTATCACTTACCTGTCTCGGTACCTGTACTAACAACGGTATCACGTTTAACTACACAGGGGTCTCATATTTCTTGGGTCTACTGCCACGATACCACTATGTATAGTCAGTACACTAGGTCTTCAGCACTCAGAGCAAGTGGAGTGTCATACCTTTAAGTCCAGTCGACACCTCGATCGTAGACCTCAACCTCGACCTCGTGAATGACAATCAAAGAGTATCATACCTCTAAGATTCGATGAATACTTGCCTCAGCCTCTTGGTCTTAAGATCTCAATCTAGGTGACGTGTTCGACTAACCAAGAATGCGGCTAACATGCCTTGATCCCAGCAACACGATCCTTCGGTCTATTGGTCCACTACAAATAAGAAACACCGGAAAATACTTTTCAAAACCTTTGCAAATCGATGCATTTCCTTTCCAAATCCTTTTTGAAACTATTTTCGAAAACATTTAAAAAATCATCTCCAAATCATCACAAAAATACTGTACAATGGAACACCATTAAAACCAACGTATTCCTCTCTCAAAATCCTTTGGAAACCACTCTTTAAAACATCAATGTCTTTTCAGAATCCTTTGAAAATCATTTGGAAATCGCAAAACCCCCTAAAAACAACTTCTCGGTATAGAATCCACCTAGAAGAACCACATAGAAAACAAGCAATGATCTCGAAGTTCCTTTGACTTACGAGATCAAACACCAATATAATTCTACACCAAGACAATGTCACTGAAAACCCAATCTAGTACACCACATCAAAAACCATCCAACATCTATTCTTAGGGCTAAATATTAACCCTAGAGTTTATCTAAATCATTACGAGGAAAGACTTAGTATTTCTAGATCTTATAGTCTTTTATGCAGAGTTACTACTTAGTGAGATCTTGCTAATGTATTTTAGGCAGTTTCTAACTCGTCTCTAATAATTCACCTAATTATCGTCATACCAGGGTGACCTATAATGTTAATTTAACACCAATTATATCAAAAATCATTAAAAACAAGTCCTTAAGGGCTTATATGCAATTTACACAACACCTAATGCCTTCAAAGTAATGAAATCTAAAAAATGAGGGATGAAAAGTAATTTCAGCAAAAGTCAGGGACCTAACTGTAAATTTTCCTAAACTCAGGGACTAAAAAAGTAATTAAATATAAAATTCAGGTGCTAAAATGTAAACTTTAGATAAAATTAAGGACCTAAAAGTAATTTCTGCAAAAAATAAGGGCAAAAACTTAATTTAACCTAAATCACTATTCATCTTTTTCTTGAACGAACCTATTTTTCACCCAAACTAAGAGTTGAAATCATTCCTAACACGGGCAGCCAAATCTTGCAAACTACATACCAAAATGAAGATCTCGAGATGATCTACGTTTTGAGACAAAATTCACAATGATTCGTTGTGTAGTTCTCAAAAAATCACAAGCCAAAGGTTTTAGGATACACAGTAAACCCACCTCACCACACACATCCAAAATTTACGAATAATATGTCAAATTGAAAATCTCAACGAGCTCTACAATTTGGTACCAAAAACATAAAGATCCAATACATAGATCAGAAGAAATCAAAAACCAAAGTCGAAAGTCACTATTCATCTACCAGTGACTATCTATGGCATATATTGTCCAACAAATATCTATAAATTCTCTAAAAATCACCAGAGCATTCTCACACCAAAAACACACTACCATGATCCTTATCAACAATTCAAGAATCAAAAATGGAATTAAAAAGAATTGTGTACCTAGGAAATGAACAGATGACCTCTTTTTCTATTGCTCCTTCACTGTCGGAATCCCCTCTTCTTCTACTCCTCCACATGGCGGCGGCAGCAACGACGACTCGTCCCCTCCTTCCCTCTCCCTTGGCCTACCAATCTCCAGCTTTCTCTCCTTCTCTCTCTCTCTCTCTCTCTCTCTCATGTGTGTGTGTGTGTAGGCAAATTATTAGGTAAGGTCTATCCTTACTTTCGTTAACTAAGGCCCATTATCATCTACCATTAACAACACATCCTATGATTAGGATTAATCTAGATTTTAAATGAGTAAAACCACCTATGTTGTAATGGTAGTTTTGTGAATTTTCATTTTCCCTCTAATTTTATTTATGGATAGATTTTTATGTTAATTGAATCACATTTGTATCTTTTTACACTTTAATATCCTTTTTTATATGGCAATATCTAATTTTTTTATTCCTAACATTTTAGTTTTCTAATTTTAGTTTTAGTTTCAATTTCACATTTCATTGTTCTTGTTTTAGTGTTCCTATTTTTTCCTATTTTAGTTTTAGTGTTAATTTTACACTTGTTTTTTTAGTAATACTATTTTTTCCTGTTTGCATTTTAATATTTGATATCTTCACTATTTCAATATCACTATTTTTGATGTATATTATTGTAAAAAAAAAAATCTAGATCTTCCTTTCTTCCATTTCCCACAGTAGTTAAGGAAAAAAACGTTAAAAAAAATTGAATCTCAGTTCCTCCTCTTCCACTCCTTGTTGTTGGGGAAAATAATGGAGACAGTACTGTGTGATCGACTGTGTGACAAGAGATTGGATTGCGTAATCGGAGACGGACAGGGGAAGATGATAGTGTTGTGTGGAAGGTAGTGGGGGACTAAGCGAGGACGTCGCGGACTATACGGGCGACTAGAGATCGAGCAATGAGTACAAGTCTGGGAGGACGTCTATGGGTGGAGGTAGCGTGAGATAGGAGGGTTTCACGATTGGGCATTGTAGCTAGGGGGCATCGGGTAGGGGAGGACTTCCGAGGGTGGAGGCGGCAAGAACAAGGAGGACTACAACGGGAGGGAATGGCGTAGTAGAGGAGAGGACGTAGGAGGAGGATAGGTTGGAGAGAGATGGAAGGAGGACAAGGCGGTTGCAGGCTACAGGCATCAAGAGAGAGGAGAGGGAGGGGAGGAGGACAGGGAGTTGGGCTCCAAGTTCCTGGCATTGACAGGCGACATTAGGGATGGGAGGACGTCAAGAGGGAGGGGGTGGTTTTCTACTTTTTTTTTGGGGGGGAGGGGGGTGGGGTTTTAATAATTGAGGGAGAGATATTTAAAATTTTGAATTTTGAAATTCAAAATTTAGATGGTTTTTGAAAGTAGTTTCTGATTTTGATCAAAATCAAATCATAGATAGTCTTCACGATAGACAAACAGGATTAAGGACTTTACCATCTAAAAGTATGGACGGATCTTACCTGATATTAATTCTCTCCCTCTCTCTCTCTATATATACATAAATAAATAAATATGTGTGTGTGTGTGTGTGTGTAGAGTATAGATCTATTGCATGCTCCCTCAACATTTAAACCCACTTATACATGGAACAAAACTGGTTTCTGGTTTTTACATTTTTGAAAATCAAACATCAAATATATTTACAAATCCCTCCATCCCTCCTCCCCTCACGTCTTTAAAAACCCCACACCCCCTTTCCCCATCTGGCCACCACACAAATGTAACCCTCATCGTCACCTCTCTCACCTCCTCCATTACCCTCGCCCACAACCTCAACCAACCATCTCGACACAACCCTCCACACGTCCCTAACACAAGACCGTCAACTCCCTCACCGTCTAGGAGAAAGGGGGAAGAGAGGAAGAAGGCACGCCCAACAACAAACAGAAATCGAGAAATGACCAAGGAGGCAAGATAAAATTGAACTCTCCATCGTAGTGTCGTCGAAACCACTTCGAGCCTTGTCGTTTCCAACGCGAAGAAGGTCATGTCGAGCACATGTGGACACCTGTCTCCCCAATTCACCGCCCCTTGTCTTCTCACTGATGAAGTCATCAGAAGAAAGCCCTTGCCGTTGGAGCTCACGATGAGAAAAGGAGATGAAGAGTTGGAGAGGAATGTGCATGAACGAGGGAAAAGATTGAAAAATTAAAGACTTGAACTTTGTATTTTGTTTTTTGAAAGAGGACTTGAACTTTGTTGATGTCCCATAATATGAAAAACATTTTTGAATCAAAAGTGAAACATGAAACATCTAGAGCAGCTTATGGGATGGCCCACAAAATCATTTGGGAGGTTTGTACACAAATCAGTATTCCCTTGAAAATTGTTCTTTGCTTTTGTTGGGTTTTTTCTTCTCCAATCCTTCTCCTTTTGTTCTAGATTTTGTTGGGTTTTTTTTTCTTTTACCAATTTGTAATGGTGTGGTGGTGATTGGTGGCAGCAATGCAAATTGAGGGGTCGACGGCAATGCGACTACAACCTGGGTGTTGCAAACCACACTGAGGAGGTGGATAGTGAGGGTTGCTGTACGGTTTGAAGCAAACTCGCTGCACAGGAGGAACTTCTACACTCTTCCCCCTCGCGTCAACAGAGCATGAGGACTCCACTGGAGAGAGAGACTCGTGTTTGAACTTGGGAAGAGGCAAGATATGTGAGGGACATAGCGCGTGTCTCCTCAGTTTCGTATCTGAGTAGGGTTGCACCTTTGCCAGAGGATAGGAGGCTGAGTTGTTAAAGGTGGGGGAAGGAAAGGAGGCATTAAGTGAATGTATATGGTATCATTAAAAGTAAACAAAAAAGCTAATGTTCAAATTTTGAATTACTGTAAACAAAAAAGCTATTCAAATTTTTTCTTCTTTCAACATAATGATTTTCTGTTGTTGTTGTACATATTTCATGCTACTATAAACATTGAGTACTTGTACTGTGAGGTTTTATCATAGTAATTCTAAAATCTTAACAGTGTTACGAAACCATTATAAAAACGTAATACTGTTTCGTAATATTTGATATTATTTCGTAAACAATAATAGTAAATTAAGTTTCGTATCTACGTCAATCATTTTTATATTACTAAATTTTATAATACTTGAATGTGAATAATATTACTAAACGAAACAGTTGTTGTTGTAGTTGTTCAAATTTTGTACTACTGTAAACAAAAAATTTGTTTTTCAAATTTTTTATTCTCTCAACATAATGGTTTTTTGTTGTTTTTTTTTTGGTAATCGGTAGTTGTATTTCTTTTTATATCATCAAAAATTACATTCGCAAAAAGGCAATGTTAAAAGACCTTATGAATATTACAAAAATTGCCCCGTCACACAGCAGGTGACTGAAAGCCCAAAAAAATGAGATGTCCTAATGTTGATGAGAAATTAAGGCAATCAACACAGAAAACTGGATCAACCAGCCCTCCAAAAAAATAAGATCCCGTGAGATACAAGTTCAATATTAACCAATGGTTAAAAATGGCTTTGAATTGATGGAGTGCCACGGGCCATCTCACAATCAGGAGCCAAATCCTACTCCCCCTCTCTGCTCTGTCTAAAAGCAGACACAGCCAGTAGATTCTCAGCCTTCTTAAATCCTGTAGCCAAAGAATCTACCCAACAATGAAATATAGCAGTAATGTCATTCAAAATCATAAGTAGATTTCTATGTAAATTCTTGAAGATTCTATTATTTCTCTCTTGCCAAACATACCAAATTACAACAAATACCAAACTGTGTGCACCAGCTAGGGTGACAGCAAATTTAAAGGCAGGAGGAATTGCAAGTAAGTCCTCAATTGAATTAAAAGCTGGGTACATGTATTCATTAGAAAGTGAATGCCAAATTAACTGCACAAAGGGGCAAAATAAAAACAGATGCATCACAGTTTCAAAAGAGGAGCAAAAAACGCATGCATCATTGCCCAGCCATCCCTTCTTCAGTAAGTTCTCTTTAGTAAGAATTTGATTGCATAATACAAGCCATGCAAATAGTTTAATTTTTAAAGGCACCCAACAATCCCAGACATCATGCAAATACTTAAAACGAAGTCCACCATCATTTATCACCTCATAGCATGATTTTACTGTGAAAGAGTTTTGAGTGGGAAGCCAAATCAGATTGTCATGTGCATTTTTAATACTAACACTACTAAGAATAGAATGCCAAGTATTTATTTGTTCATTTACAGCCACAGCACCTCCTAACGAAGATAAATTACTAAATAAAGCATTGGGATCCTTAATACTGGCTTCAAAAACTTTAAAAACAAAAGCCTTTTTGTGTCTGGCTAGATTATATAAATCTGGTAAGACATTTTTAAGTTTTGCACCATTCCACCATTTATTTTCCCAAAATAAAGT
>JAMKQA010043932.1:0-10752 GCA_024699735.1 Posidonia australis | reverse complement strand
TTTCCTCGTCTTTCCATTAAAAGACTAGGTGGCGACTCCTTTCCTTATCCTTTTGTCTTCCCTTTGGTGTTTCCGAGTCTTGTCTCTTCCTCCGGATTCACCATTTTCGCCGTGACTGTATTGGACCTCCCAGTGTATTCCCGCACACCGGAGTCAGGTTTTGGTGAACAGCGCCCCAGTGGTTCCACCGGCATGGTCACAGTAAGTCTGAAACATGCCATCTCTCGATCAGTAAGTCTGAAACTTGCCATCTCTCGGTTGGTAAGTCCGAAACTTGCCATATTCCCTCCGTTGGTAAGTCTGAAACTTGCCATCTCTTAGTCGGTAAGTCCGAAACTTACCTTCTTCCGATTAATAAGTCTAAAACTTGCCATCTCTCAGTCGGTAAGTCCGAAACTTGCCATCTCTCGGTCGGTAAGTCCGAAACTTACCATCTCCCGATCGGTAAGTTCGAAACTTGCCATCATTCGGTCAGTAAGTTTGAAACTTGCCATCTCTCGGTCGGCAAGTTCGAAACTTACCATATTCCCTCCAATCGGTAAGTCCAAAACTTGCCATATTCTCCCAGTCGGTAAGTCCGAAACTTGCCATCTCTCAGTCGGTAAATCCGAAACTTGCTGTCTCTCGATCGGTAAGTTCGAAGCTTGCCATATTCTCTCTAGTCGGTAAGTCCGAAACTTACCATCTCTCGGTCGATAAGTCCGAAACTTTCCATCTCTCAGTCGGTAAGTCTGAAACTTGCCATCCTTTGATCTATAGGTCTGAAACAAACCATGCCCCTTTCGATTTTTTCCCAGAGAGTTTGGAATCGGTGGTGCCCCCTTTGGTCGTGTTCCGGATGGACTAGACTAACCTCTTTCTTTGAGCTGGTACCCAAAACTACCCTATTAACACTTGTCAAGGCATCTATCTTTCTGGTCAACAGGTTCAGTATTCTGTCATGCCCCCTTTCCCTTGGACTGAAAGCCCGAACTAGCCAATTGACAAACGTTACATTGTCCAGAGTGGGCTGATAATCCAAACTATCTGGTTCACAAGTCTGATAACTTTGTGCCATTTGATTCTCAGTGTGTTCTCTGAAAGCAATGGTCTTCTCATCTTGTTCTCTTTTCCTTGTAAGAGGGGGCGAGGTGTCTTTGTCAACCCTGAGCATCGGTCTTTGTTCCATTCATCCTCCGACCGTGCTCAGGGAGGGGCATCCGTAGACACCCCATATACTTGTAGCTAGACCATAAACTAACCTAAACCCTAAACCTAGCCTAAATCCAAATCCAAAACCCTAACAACCTAACCACTTCCCACTCCTTCATAATGATCCTTGACAACCTATAACAACATCTAACCACCTAAACAAACCCTAACCACTTCCCACTCCATCATAACAACCCATAACAACCTATAATAACCTTTAACCACCTAATCAAATCCTAACCACTTCCCACTCCGTCATAATAACCCATAACAATCTATAACAACCTCTAACCACCTAATCAAACCTTAACCACTTCCCACTCCATCGTAACAACCCATAACAACCTATAACAACTTCTAACCACCTAAACAAACCCTAACCACTTCCCACTCTATCATAACAGCCCATAACAACCTATAACAACCTCTAACCACTTAAGCAAACCCTAACCACTTCCCACTCCATCATAACAACCTATAACAACCTCTAACCACCTAAACAAACCCTAACCACTTCCTACTCCATCATAACAACCTAGAACAACCTCTAATCACCTAAACAAACCCTAACCACTTCCCACTTCATCATAACAACCTATAACAATCTCTAACCACCTATAACAACCCATCACAAACTACCCATAACAACCCAATCAACCTAGCCATTGCAAGCCTATAAATACCCCCATTTGCAAGAGAAAAAGGGAGGGGAAAAGCTTGAAAAGGGAAAGAAAAACTTGAAAAAAAGAGAAAACTAGAGGAGAGAAACCAAGAGGAGATCACTTAAACTAGAGAAATCAAGTCAACTAGAGAAATCAGAGTAGCTTCAGATCGCTGAGGAGGCATGGAAGGGGAGCAGTTCAGAGCTCCGATCACCTTCTCTAGTAAGCTCCAACGACCAAAAATAGCCTACATCTTCTGCTAGCTTAGGTATGGCCTGATCAAGCTCAGTTCTCTTCCTTTTATGTTCCCTAGGTCCTCTACGATCTCCCTGGAGTTATTCTAGTGGAGAATTAAGGTTTCCTTGGTCAGAATTCAAGTTTTATGGGTCGCTGGACCCAGTTTTCCAACGAGGAGGTGGGGGCACGAATCCACTAAGTGATTCATGTCCTAGTGTGTGTGGAGTAGCTAGGCTAGATACCTCCTTGCTTTTCCTCCACTTTGGAAGCCACGCAACCCCCTCTGGTAGCCTCTAGGAGAAGCTCGCTGATCACAGCCCCACTGTAGTCGAAGAAAATTACCTCTAGTAAAGGTCGACTACGCATCTCGCATGGCGTAGCTCCACTCTAATCATTGGAGCACCTCTCTCTCCACTTCTTTTGGACTCCGGAAGCTTTAGAGCCACGCTCCAAGCCTTGATCCTCCTCCGCAGTTGCCATTACTGGAGACGACAGTGAGCTTGGTCAGGAAGGGAGCTCATGCTGCCTCTCTTGCTTCCAGATGGTGGAAAACTCCCCTCTCCATGCCATCGAGCTTCCTAGAATGTTGGATTGCCGCTCCACTGTCTCCAATGGCTCTGTCTTCTCCGAGCCTATCATCGGAGTCACGACACTGGCGAGCAAAGTGGGGGGTGGAACCAAGCCGTTCCAAGCTTGATCTGAGCCAATGGATCATCTCCCCTCACTTCCTTCTTGCTTCCCAACTGTTTAGATGAATGATCAGGTGTCAAGGAAGCCTTGGATGGCTTCCCAGACAGTCGTCGCTGGCAAGGTGCAGTCACCGACGATCGTCAATTGTTTTTAAATAACTACTTTAAAAAAAATTCTTTTCTTTTCTTTTTCTTGCATTTAGGTCCTTTTATTTTGCATATCAGTCCCTACATTCATTTATAAATCATTTTAATAACATTTTGTTTTGTAAATTTGTAGTGTGGTCCTTGTGTTTCTCTTTTACTAATTCTCAGGCTTTTAATTTGACATAAAACCTCTGTTTTAGTTTTCTTTCACCTTAAGTCCATTAATTTACACATAAAACCTTGAACTTCACTAAAAATTGCAATGAAAATATGATTTTCAGGCACATTTACATGCCAATCCCTGGAAATTCATGTTTTCTACTCAAAAAGTGCATAGATTTTCATCTTAAGCCCTGAATTTCTCCAAAATTACACTGAATGCATGTTTTTATAGCACATTTGCAAATCAAAACCTAGAAATTCATATTTTCATCCATGAGTCCATTAGTTTGCACATTTAACCCTGAATTTCTTAAAAATTACAATGAACACATGTTTTACTGGCAAAATTACAGATTGGACCCTAGGAATCCTAATTTTACCAAAAATGCACTATTTTGCACATTTGATCCCCAACTTCCCTAAAATTGCGTAAAATGTGTTTTCTTTAACATTTTTGCTAATTTAACTTTGGGAACTTCAGTCCTTACCCAGGAACATGTAATTTTTGCACAAAGGCCCTTGGAAACTTACTTATCTCACCCATGCTTTTATTTGTACATTTTGTTACCCATTTTCATGCATATATTCTCATGCTTACTTTCTTGCATCATGCACGCATTTCAAACTTACTTCAAGCTTAGTTTTCACATTATTTTCTAGATTTCTTCCGATTTTCATGATTTTTGATTTGATTAGAATTTTCATTGCCCGAGTGCGTACACTAACAGGCTTGACAATGCCGACATTGACCTGAATGAGGATTATTTTCTCTCATTTGATTTTCTTGAATTTCTTAAGTTTCCGCTATTTTACATGAGACTTTCTGAATATTTTCATGATTTTTCTCATCGCCAAGGGGGTACTGTAAAATGGCATTTTCAATGCCTACATTGTCCCTCGGATTATTTTCCTTATTATTTCTCTTTTATTCATTTCTTCTCTTTGATTTGGCATGTTTTTGCATTCATTTTAGGCATGTGCATTCGAGATAGACAAACATACACACACTAGATCGTTAGCAAGCAGGAAACCTAGAACGACCGAATTCTTTAGACGCATGGGGGTGCCTAACACTTTTCCCATACGTAACAAGAATCCTTACCCTTTCTCTGGCTCACATTGATCTATGCACTTCAACCATTAGGCACGAAGCATACATGTGCTTTCTTCGCATTTATTTCTTTAGGTTTTCCTTTGTGTTTGGTTTTCCTCGTCTTTCCAATAAGAGACTAGGTGGTGACTCCTTTTCCTTATCCTTTTTGGTGTTTCTAAGTCGAGTCTCTTTACTCGGATTCACCATGTTCATCGTGAACATATCGGGATTCCTCGTGTTTTTCCGTGCACCGTGGAGTCGTGTAGGGCTCCACTAGCATGGTCACAATAAGTGTCATTGAATTCGATCGTCATGGATGTGAATCAGGGAGACGAGGAAAAGCGCCTTTGAATTCCATCCTCTTGGACATGAATCAGGGAGACAAGGAAAAGTGTCTTTGAATTCCGTCCTCTCAGACGTGAATCAGGGAGACACGGAAATGTGTCTTTGAATCCTATCGTCTCAAACGTGAATCAAGGAGATGAGGAAAATTGTCTTTGAATTACGTCCTCTCGGACGTGAATCAGGGAGACGAGGAAAACCATCTTTGAATTCCGTCCTCGCAGACGTGAATCTGGAGACAAGGAAAAGTGTCTTTGAATTCCGTCCTCTCCGATGTTAATTTGGGAGACAAGGAAAAGTGACTTTGAATTCCATCCTCTCGGATGTTAATCGGGGAGACGAGGAAAAGCGTCTTTGAATTCCGTCCTCTCGGATGTTAATCAGGGAGATGAGGAAAGGCGTCATTGAATTCTATCCTCTTAGACGTGAACTAGGGAGACAAGGAAAAGCATCTTTGAATTCCGTCCTCTTGGACGTAAATCAGGGAGACAAGGATAAGTGTCATTGAATTCCGTCCTCTTGGACATGATTCAAGGAGACGAGAAAAAGCGTCTTTGAATTTTGTCCTCTCGGATGTGAATCAAGGAAACAAGGAAAAATGTCTTTGAATTCCATCCTCTCGGACGTGAATTAGGGAGACAATAATAACTGTCTTTGAATTCCGTCCTCTCAGATGTGAATAAGGGAGACGAGGAAAAGCGTCTTTGAATTCCGTCCTCTCGGACATGAATTAGGGAGACGACGAAAAGTGTCTTTGAATTCCATCCTCTCGGACGTGAATCAGGGAGAAAAGGAAACGCGTCTTTGAATTTCGTCTTCTCGGCGTGAATCAAGGAGACAAGGAAATATGTCTTTGAATTCCGTCCTCTCAGACGTGAATCTGGGAGTCAAGGAAAAGTATCTTTGAATTTCGTCCTCTCAAACGTGAATCAGGGAGATAAGGATAAGTGTCTTTGAAATCTGTCCTTTCAAACTTGAATCAAGGAGACAAGAAAAAGCATCTTTGAATTCCATCCTCTCAGACGTGAATTAGGGAGATAAGGAAAAGCGTCTTTGAATTCCGTCCTCTCGGACGTGAATTAGGGAGATAAGGAAAAGCATCTTTGAATTCCGTCCTCTTGGACGTGAATCATGGAGTAAAGGAAAAGTTTCTTTGTAAGACGAAATTCCTAAGGCTGAACAGAAGTTTATTTGTCAATTCTGACAAGAGAATAAAAAATGTTTGAATGATTTTATTGCAATTTCAAAAGCACAAGGTTTTATATGCAAATTTCCCACAATGAAGATTTTTACATGCTTGGATAATTCGCTGCCCTGCATAAAGCTGAGGAATGATTCTTGAAAGCTGGAGAAGAACTTAGGACCCCTTGGCATATTTTGAAAACTCTTTGGTATTGTGTGCAATTTCTGCTAGGTATAGGGGAAACATTGCAATTTTCCCAAGCCATGCTATTGACCACTTCTAGGGACTTGAATCATGCTGCCAATCTCCACCTTGACGTCCCTGGATCATTGTGGGTGGAGGTATGAAATATTTATCTCTACTCTGCAATTTCTTGAAATGGTCAAGGGCCGAGATGTAATTGTTTCATAACTTTTGGAGCAAGTTGCAATTTCACCAATTTGCTGAATTTCTTTGGCAAATTCACAGTTCATGAGGTCATGTGTGCAAATTTCACGTCTTATAACATTATTTTGTCGTGCACTTCCCATGTAGAGGGGTTGATCACAATTTTACTGGGTAAATTGCATTTTAGCCCTTGAAGCTGATTTCAAGGGAATTTCTTCATGAAACTTTGGAGATTCTTCTCTAGACGAGCCCTACTATTTATTTCAACTACAGCAATTAAACTTGCATAAACCAGAACTTGTTTTTCTGTGACTTTTACAATGTGCACTTTCATGAAAGGAGGGCTTGTTTGCATTTTTTTTTTCATTTCAATTGAAATGAAATGTCTCCCGTGTTATTCCACCTTCCTCTACCTCATTCCCTCTTCTACTTGATGACTGCACCTCTCTTCCTCCTCTCGTTTGGGCGGATAGGGCTTCGGAGATTGAAGCAGTAGGCAGCGGTGTCGGTGATCTTGTACGGCAGAAAGCGGTGGCATCTTTAGGCGGTAGAAGGCGTCAGAACAGCGGCGAGGAGGATAGCACGATGGCGGTCCTGGCTGAGCTAGTACACCATCCCTTCTCTTTTCCGTTGTTGTTTTTTTCCTGTATTGCATCCTCCTTTCCCTTGCTCGGCGGACGACCGTGTCCGTCGAGGTGGTTGTCGTCGATGGTCTAGTCGATGACAGCCGAAGCTCACCGTCCTGTTGACACACACATGTTGGAGGGCTACAGTGGTGGCTGAAGACTTTTCGTGGACACATCAAGGCTTACCGGAGCTGGGGGCCCGATCACAGTCGAAGGCTTCCTGTGCTAGTGCTACACGGCCATGTAGGGGGCACCAACGATTGAATGGGCGGACTGGGTGTGCGCTGACGTTCAAGTACTTGGATTTACCCTTTAGTGGGGGTTTGTGCACCTAGAATGCACAAGAAATGATTTGATAAGAATCTCATTTCCTGTTGACTATACAAAGTAATATTGTTTGTGCGCTTGACCAGAAATGATTTCAAAGGAAATCTATTTCCTTTACTTTCTGGAGTATATAATAACCAAATCTTTTTATTTCTCACCCCTCTCCGTGGAATTTTAGCAGATTCTCACCCCACTCGTTTCTCACCTCTGGCCCCTCTTCCTCTCCCAAGTTCTCCTCCTCAACCCACTGATGCCTCTCCTTTATGCCCTAAACCCATCGACGAAAATCAGTCTCCCCATGCCCTGATCCGCCGACGCAGCGTCGTCGTCTTCCACCTCCAACGCAGCGCTATCGTATTCCACCTCCGACGTAGTGCCATCATCGACGTCCTCAACCCACCATCGTCTTCCACCTCCGACGCAGCGTCGTTGTCTTCAACCTTCGACGCGTCTTCGTCCTCAACCCGCCGACACCCGTCTTCCTTTCGTCGTGCCCTATCCCACTGACGCAACCTGTCCTCCTCCACCTCCCGCTGACACTCTCCCCCTCTGGTATGATTGAAGGCTTTGAGCTATGTGAATATTATGAAAGGTGTTTCTATGGGTGAAATAATCATTGTTTTTTGTGCCTTTATGCGTACCAGTTTCAGAATTCCAAGATTGCAATTCAACTATCCATTTTGTGCTACCGACATTTATGCGTACCAGTTGAAATAATCATTGTTTTTTGTGCTGCCGACAATTTGCTTTGCAATATATCTCATTTATTCAATAAGATGCATTAAACAAGCCAAGATTGCATGAAAAATCAGGAATGCAAATAGGCCCTGCACCAACTCATGGCTCTCTAATGCTTCCAAAGGCCTCAACGGATTGCATGAAAAATCTACAGCTTAACATGCTTAACCCTATCTAGCATCTGCATTGATTAAAAATTAAGGGATATCTTTTTCAAACACATTATAGAAGACACATATTAATCTGTAATAAGGCTATCAATCTGTTTATAAATAAATTTTAGGATTAGGGTAGTAGAAAAATAAAAGATAGAATTGAAGTTAAAGTGAATTTTATAAGTGCTTCTCCACCAGAATTAGATAAATGCAAAGATTTCCACTACTAAGTTTATTTTTGACCTTGTTGATTAGGAAAGAATAAGTCGATGTTTTATTCTTCCCATGGAATAGGGGACCTTCCAAATAAAGTTCCTCAAAACTCATGATCCTAACCTTTAAAACAAAGAGAATATTTTCCTTAAGGACAGGATTAATCTTCCTACCAAAATGGATAGAACTCTTAGAATAACTTGTACTTTGTCCTGACCATAAACCGTAATCATGTAAAATAGATTTAATTTCTGTAGCCATATAAGGAGCCTCACGAAAGAAAAATAGATCATCTGCAGACATCTAATGAGAAATAAAAGGACCTAATTTGGAGATTCTAAAACATTTAATTTATTGTAATATTGTGATGGTAACTTTTTTAAACATAGAATCATTTCACTACTTGTATTTGAATTTTGTTTGTTCTCGTCATTGAAAAGATGTATAGTTTTTTTAGCATATAATCTCTTAACAAAGTTGTTATTTGAAATTATTGAGGGATGGGGAATGAAATATATATTAGCAGTTGGGCTTCTACGGTTGATACAGGATGTAGAAATCTACGAATAAAAATTAAGAAGCCACTACCACAACATTTTTGTTTTCTGTGATTTTATGTTAGACACCATTCCAATACATTTGGCATGGCTTTGCCAAATAGTTATTTACTTCTATGTTTATGTGATTTTATGTTATTATTTCTCATTCTAATGTCCCTCGTAAATGATTAGTAATTATCATTAGTATGATTCACTATTTCTTGTGGAAAAAATGATGCTTTTGATCCTATTTAAATATTTCTCTTGTTGGTTTTCATTAATTTTTTACATGATTATTGTATTACGTATATATGCTTATTTTAATTGTATACTTCTCTTCTTGGAACTAGATATGGCTAAAGTTAGTAAGAAAAAGATTGAAGGAGGGAGAAGTTATACAAGTTGGAGTATAAAGGGTGATAAAATAATATTAGACATTCTTTGTGAAGCTATCAAAGAAGTAACAGGAAAAACTACCGATGGAAAATAAGATCAGAGACTTGGATTGAAACAATTAAAAAGTACAATGAGAAGACTAGAGCCAATATTACGAGAAAAAATGTGGACAATAGAATGAAGACATGGCGTAGCATATATAAGAATTACAGTACAATTAGTCGTCAAAGTGGATGGGGTTGGAACTTTGTGCATGGTCATACAGATATTCCTGATGAAGTATGGGAGGAATTTGTAGAGGTTAGATTTATTATACATTAGTTTGAATTTTGAAGTTTATTTTCAATTATAGATAAATATGTTTTTTATTTGTTGATATTTTTATTGTTTTAGAAACATCCGGATTGTGTACCGTGCAAAGGAAAGTCATGTCCGATTTATGACTAACTTCGGACAGTGTTAGAGAGTAACATTGCTCTAGGAGCTTCAAGCATAAAACCCTCTGATTTTAGAAGAACACAAAAAGAAGATGTCAGTTTAAGTGGAAATGAAGATAATATTGAGGAATTTGTACCGATGAGCACTCAAATTCCTATAGAATTTGATTCTGAGACACAACAGGACTCTCCTATGTGTACAAGATCTACCAATCAAGTATCATCTAAAAAAGGAAAGAGACCTGGTCCACACGTAGAGTCACAAGAAGCTATCTCTCTAGCAATGAAAGATAATGCAGTTGCATTTGTTAGTTTTTGTGAAAAGGAAGATGAGAATAGTTCAGAGAGAATGAAAATAATGGAAAAAATAGCCACAATTGAACAAGAAAAATTTGAATGGTCTAAAAAGCAAGCAGTTGGGCAAGAAGCATATGAAGTTTTGCTTGCTCTTCCTGGTCTTGAGGAGATGGATAGATTTAAAGCTATGAAACTCTTTGAGAACAATGAAATGAGAAATCAATTCCTTTGTCTACCACAAGAGATGAAGCTCAATTGGTTAAAGTTTCATTTGAACATAGCATGAAGTAGCAAATGAAACTTATATTTTGATGATGGTTTAGGCACATTGTGGTAACTTTTTGTATTGGTGCACAAGTCACTTTTTGTATTGGTACACATTATGGTAACTTTTTGTATTGTTGCACAATTCACTTTTTGTATTAGTACACATTGCGGTAACTATTATTATTGGTGTACAAGTCACTTTATGTATTGATACACATTGTGGTAACTTTTTATTTGTGTTTATCTTTTTGGCAATTGCAAACTCAAATCATTGCATGTGTTTTTTCATCATTATGGTTGTCTTATACAATGAATGATATCACAGGTACTACTTTTCTTTTGATGGAATCAAATGAGAATGTTAGATTCTTATTGTGTTGCATGGAGGAGGAGGAGGAAATACAAAGAAAAAAAAGATCTATATTGCATTCAATGTCAAATATTATTTTTGGTGCAGCAAGTATTCTTAATAATAGCTTAATAGCAACAGATCGAATTTATAGTAAAGATGGGCAAGATTATGTAAGAAGATTATTAGATCCTTCATTACCGAATCAAGCCAATAGTTGTAGGAAAATTTATCGAATGAATCAACATGTTTTCTTAAAGTTTTGCAACTTACTAAGGACCGAAGGAGTGATCAAAGATGGTAAAAACATTACAG